>JALLAR010002894.1:0-13536 GCA_036939335.1 Conticribra guillardii
TTGTTGTGATGTTGTGGTATTGTAGATATTGTAGCTCAATAACATTGAGTTGCTTCGCGCGTGAGTGCAAGTACTACATAAGCTTCGCAGACCCATCGCCAGATGTCTGGGCAATACCCACAATCATATATTTTAGCCCCCTTTTATTTTGATGGAAGATAGTATTTATCAGCGATTACAGTGCTTGATATGTCCCCGGGCCCCCTTATTCGGGAAAAAATCTTGCTGGATCCTGGATCTTTCTATTCGGCACTCTATCTGGGTCACATCCTACGATATCTACTACAACAACACCATCGTCATGGCCCAGGCTTCTACTATCTGCATCTTCACTCCTCAACCAGAGCCTATCACCAGTAGTTGAGCTTCGAATCTGTCTAATAGCAACAAACTACAATAATAACAATGGCCAGCAACATGCAGCAAAAACAAGCCATCTACGTGGCCAGTGGAGGCGTGCACGATCCATCATGGAACCCCCACACACTGGTATCACGCCGCCTCCGCGATGCCTGCACCCTTCATGCATCCCGATTGGCGGAACGGACCACCATTGAATCATCCCTGTGCACTTCCGCCGATGCTTCTGCCGGTACAACAACTACGAATACATCCAAATCGTCCAACAACAGCAACGACAACAATAACAATCCAACCAACGAATTATTGAATCAAGTAATCCACCCCCTAGCACGCATATCCCTCCCCCGCTCCTTCTGCCCCCAACCACCCCTCGACGATGCCATCACCGGAGGAGGATCCTCCATCTCGTGCGACGTGCACTTCTCCGGGATGAATGTCCGCCTCGACCCACTCGAGCGAGCGGCACCCCATCGGATTGTCGTTCCCGAACACAACAACAACAACAACAACAATAACAACGATCGAGGAGAATTGGATGGGACAAATTACAATGCCCAATGGAAAGAACAGAGGAGTGCCACGTGGAATGCAATTACGGCATTGGCGACATTGTGCGATGAGGTGGAGGAGTTGGATAAACAGTTTCAAACTCGAATTGTGCCTTCGATTGTCTTGTTTAGTGCGGAGGATTACGAGGATTCGAGTACGGTGTCTTCGTCGTCGGCGTTTCCTCTGGCAAATGATGGTGGAAAGATACACGGTTTCAAAAAGGATATTTTGGATGAAGAAGCGCGGAGGAAACGCGAGTCGGCATTGTTGGCAAGGATGGGGAAATTCTTACCGGCATTGCAATTGGCATCGAATGGAACGGCACGATTGCGTCGATTGGTTAAGAATATGGTGGTTCAATTGGGAGGGTGTGCGACTCCTGCGGCGATCCCATTTTATTTTGATGGGAAAGATGGTGATGATTCAAAGTTGGATGGGGATGATGCTGCTGCTGCTGGGGATGGGAAGGAGGATGGATCTGCCATGAATGGCAGTGGTATGTCATCTCATGGTGGTGATGCGAAAAANTGGGGATGGGAAGGAGGATGGATCTGCCATGAATGGCAGTGGTATGTCATCTCATGGTGGTGATGCGAAAAAAGGGATGGATGAACAATCTGCTGCTGCTGCTGCTGCTAGGGGTGGAGGATCCAATAAAAATGCTTCGTCGGGGGAACAGTCTCCCGTGTTTGGAAAGGGGGTTCCGTTGTTTCGATTGGGAAGGGCTATTTCGACAGCGTTGAGGATATTGATTGCAGTGGACATGGCTGTGGCGTCAAATGTAGATTTGCAGGAAGCTTGGACAATGTATAAAGACGTAGTTATGGAATGGAGTGAAGAGAAGCGAACGGTGAGTAGTTATTGGTGCTTTCGTGTTCACACGACATCAGATACATTTGTTTGATTCAAACTGTTCAGACCATACTGAAACTCTAATCTTCGCACCCGATCCATACACGAACGAAACAACATGTGAAAATCGTCATAGGAAAACAAACTTGATGCCGAGTTTGAATCATTTGAACGAATGATGGTACAACTTGACTTCAACCTCCTCTCTTCCCGCTCCTTCGTCGCGACCATTGAACAAAACTTTGATCCTCGTGGGCGCTTCCAAGCAGCTAGATTTCCATTGCATGAAGAGATTCGTTCCATTCTTATGACATTGTATGGACAGTATTGCGAACGTATTAATACGGAGCACGAGACAACGGAACGTCTTGATTGTGTGGGTGTTTATGCAATGTATGTGCTCTATCGACATTTGCTACCTCCCAATATCATACCGGATGCGAAGCTTCACAAAAGTCTTTGGTCGGTGTTTCCAGCCATGTGTCCCATCTTGGAATTGTATGGTCCATTGCACTTTATACCTCGGGAGTTTATGATGCTCCATGCTCCATATGAGGCGGTGAAAGGATGTTCTGCTGATATTCCTCATATTCGATCAGAGTCTGCGACGCTGGTATCGAAATGGGATGGTTCATTTATGGCACGTGTATCCAAAATTCGTTTAGAGGCATTGGGTTGGCTTGCCGCTGCAGACTCGGAATTATCCCCTACTGTCCATGAATCTCATTCGAATGGGGGAGGTGATGATGATTTCAACCTAGCATCATCTGTAGGAAGCATTGAAAGGGCTACATCTTGCATTCTACGTGGATTGAAGATTGCACATTCGGCATCGATTTTACTGCGTGGTCAACTCATCGCACATCGTTCTCTGAATTTGGGCTTCCCTCCTTCGCATATATTGCCACTCTTGTCGCTTGTAGAAGTTTTGAAATCAATTGAGAAGATGCTTCGTGTGAGGAGAAGATCAGCTGTTTTGTCGTTCCAGCGGAGTACACTCAAGATGATTGCATCAAATATTTTGAAGAGGTTTGATAAAGTTCGGTAAGTGCTGTATTATTTCATTTTACAAGTGGTAGTCGAGTTCGTTACTTCAAATATGTTGATCATTGACGTCGTTGCTACAATGGTGCTGTTAAAACAGATCTTTTGTAGATCAGTGTTCAGCATCAATTGATTTTAATAGATCTCCTGATGAGGCAAGGTGCATTGCTAGAGTTAGCGCATGTCTGTCTGCCCTCGAGGGAGTACTGAAAGGAACATCTTCTTTTAGTCCAATTCGAAGGTGCGCATCAATCTCTTATTTTGTTCGGTATCTAAAAGTTTGATCTGTTCCTTTATCTGGTTCTTAACTTTTTTTGAAACGAATCCCGTGTCTTATCATCCAGATACTCTATATCCTTCTCCATTGCTGCTTGCATGGATTCGATGATATTGCAAGTGTTTACTCCTGAAGATCTAGCTGCTGTTGAGGGCCACCTTAAAGACCTGAATCAAATTTCTTCGATTGAAGATGTGTTAAGTGGAGTTTGTGATTGCTCCTTTCTCTATTTCTATCGTGATCTTTTCCCAGAATTCATTGAGAGCCTTTATCAGGCGAACTTGAACTCGGCATTCAGTCGTATACAACTGGTGTTGTCGGCTCTTTCGGACCCAGAGCGAATCATCAAGCATGTACAGCATCTCGAGAAGGATGAAACGAGTGGTTTAACAGCTTGCTTTGAAGGGTACCAAAAATATGTCTTGGGGGTGATGAAGGAAGAGTATATTGATCCCATCTGTGAGATGATTGAGGTTGACTTAAGGTATGTTATTCGAACTGGAATATCTCATGAATTTGTTCTGTCTGTGTGTTCATTATCATATATTGAGCCTTCCGTCTCTTTATTGAAATCGTCTCTAACACACACACGAACTACATCTATGATGCAGATTGGCGGTGCATTCAAAAAATGCTGAGAACTCCAAAAACCCGAGTACCAGCTGTGTTGATAAACGTCTCCGAAACTTCATCAACTCCCCATCACTCCATGTTTGCCAGAACAAGATTTCTGTGAAAACTGAGGTTGAACTGTACCTGGAAAAAACGTTTTATAATCTCTGCACAGTCAATCTAAATGATTGCAACACCTACACTGAGATGAGAATCATAGCAAAAGAAAGGTATGGTCTGAATTTGTTGGATCCATACCTTCCGGATGGTTCGCATGAACATCACGTTGATTTTGTAGGCGAAACTTTGAGAGACATGAATTGTAAGTAATTTTGTATTCTTAACCTTGCGCGTCTACTGGAATTATTTGTGGCCTGATACACTCTCCATTTGTTTATGATATACTTTGCAGTATTTGTTTCTCGATACAACTACAACATGATTGAACAGTCATTTGTAGAAAGAAGGCCTGAACGGGGTGCGAAATTTCTTCGCACTCTAAACATCAAATGTGTTTCGGCCGCCTTGAAACAGCACGGCCTTGGTGTTGTTGGCGCGGCAGTGAATGTTTCGTACAAGCTACTTGCAAAGGTGAGGTCACTATCTTCTTTGGTTGGTTTGATTATGTTCTGAAAAGAAGTCACTCTCACACTAATTGAATACTACTTCTATGCAACAATAAAGAAATTTCAATTGTTCACCCAATTCCTCGCTGATGATCATGTGAAGTCATTGGTGTCAAAAGAGGGCAGATGGCTCAGTAACGAAAGAAGTGAAGGTAATACCATTTATCCCTTCAATCGTGCATCTGCTTTTGCCCAGGAAATCAAGAAGCTTGGTCAAACTGACTCGGGAGGTACTGGTCTCGATGAATGCAGAATTCTTCTTGCTGAAATGGGGAATATTATTGCATTGGTCCGCATGATCAGAGCAGCAAAAAGGAAGGTTCTGGGCGATCGGATGCCATTTTTGCCATCATCGTGTAGCTCAACTGTTGACCGAGCCTTGATTTCTCTCGAGGAAAAAACAAGTGCTATGCCGGGAATGGATGAATCTATTTCGGCAATTTTGAATAAGCCAGATCCTGATTTTGTTCGGGCATATGTCAATGTTTTCAAAGGCGTTATTATCAAATCTGACAATTCGTTCATGAGCGGTTTCTTTTGCATGGTTCCTGCGCTTTGCCTCTGCTGGATGGAGGCTAGCCTTCAAGGGAAAGAGATGATGCACAAGAAAAACATCACTGGAGACGGATATTATACAGATGATGGCTTTGCTGTCGGTTTGGCTTTTAGCCTCTGTGTGCTAGGGCAAGTCAAACAATACGAAAGGTAAGTAAAATTTAGTACAAGAACTTTGGTGCACTTTTTGGTTGGCTCATATTCACTGATAATTGGCACATTCCTTTTCTTCTGTTTTTGATCTTAGTCTGAATTGGTTTAAATCTATCCAAAATAAGTATGCCGCTGACGAGGAAGATTTGATGGAAAAGAAGAGTGCCGAGGAGGTGAAGATAAATGCAAAAATGGCAGCATCAAAACAAAGCTCGTGGTTTTCTTCTGGGGCTGATGAAAATGTCGAACAAGATGATGATGATGAAATGACAATTCTCAAGATGATGGGAAAGCGTCTAGAGGGGAACAGACGTGAAATGGCGATGTTGTTCTTTTCTTTGCATGGAGCGCAGTCATTTTTCAAGGATCTTCGATCCAACTGAGCAATGTTTGGATGTATCATTTTATGGTTTTTTAAGTATGATTGAAATTCAATGTTGGCAACTTTTAATGTGTGTTAGCATGATATAAGTATTAAGTTATTATTACCTTTTGTACCAATACTGCAAAATCGATGGCTGTGTAATGATTGTATCTTGAAAATAAAATAAACTGTTTCTAAGTTCTTTGTTCACATAAGACCATTGTTGATCGACGTGAGCATTCAAAAACTTCTCAATTTTGTCTGCATCTCTTTGGCATCGCTGAGGTAATATGAAAACAACAACTTCTGCTTTAAGTTCTTTGATGCTATGCAAGATAAATTGCTCCGGGAGTGATTTGGGCGAGTAAGGAGGACCCCCTATGACAACGATATTTTTCTGCTCGCAGATTTCAGCAATGCCTCTTTTACTCTCATCGCATCGAATTCTCTTCCGTGGTATGGTTACATTCTTATTTATCAAAATGTGATAATTCTGATAATAACTGTTTTCTGTCCAAGGAGAGGAAATCTCTGCATCTCAAAACTACGCCACTACTTCCTTGTAGATTGCTTTGCGATTTTTTAATCGCCAGAGGGTCAATATCATAACCTATTATGCATTGTGGAGTGCATGACTCGCTAGTTTTGCGTATAAGTTCAGTAATCAATCTGCCGTCCCCGCAGCTAGGTTCTAAGAATACAACATGTTCATTGTTCATACTGGCACTCGACATCAAACTCAGTGCAGTCTCAACAACCTGTAAAAATGAAAGTCGTGAATGCAAAAGAAAAGTCAATACAAGACTGTAAAATAGCTGGTGGTGAACGACAAAATCAAAATACTCACATCTTGTGCATTCTGGTCACTTGCAAAGTACTGACCAAGCCTAGCGGCTGTAGCAGTTTGCTTATTTTTTTCATCTAGTAAATTGTCAAGTCCAATATTAGTGGTATTACTTTGGTCGCATTCTGGAACACTTGATAAAGAAGGAGGAAGAATCAAGTTTTCAGAGTCCTCGTTCCGACAAAATGTTGTCCATGCTTCAACTATCCCAACAGGGATATTTGATGTGCATTCTTCTTCGTTACTGTCTAATAGCTGGTGCCTCTTGCCATTATATTCTTCTGTGAAAGACTGTTTGACCCCGAAAGTTGTTGATTCTATCCCTGATTCTCCTTGGGATTTTTCTGACATGGATTCTCTGTGTGCATGCGAAAGGAAACAGTCAAGTTGGTAAAGGGATTTCTTCATTTTTTGACAGTAATTGTTTTTTGTTGGGTTTGTTAAGATTGCTGTATCGTTGCATATGACTGCACAGTATCCACCAACGGGGGCTTCATTATCGTCTGGTCGCACCCATGGACCACCATTACTATTTCCAGAAGAATTTTCCTCGGTTTTCTTATCATTGATTATCAATGCTTGGTCGCATAATTTTGCAAATGCCTTCTTTGGAAAGGGTGTTGCTGGTCTAATGGCTATCTTCTGAAGAGATCGATTGAGCTAAATAGAGCGGACACACCGTATAAATCAAATAAAGGATAAATGAGAACTGATACTAAGCAGCCACTGTAATAGAGATAAAGAATAATGGTCCTAGTAAAACAATGGTTTCAGCAAAAACTTACCAAAATAAAATCTCGCTTCGTCCGCCAAAAATATCTAGACGAGTGTGCCCCATCACTACCGCCGTCATCTTTTCTTGGGTCGTGATCAGTCAATTCTGTTACAAGGGGAGGCAAGCGAATGAGAAAGGCGGGAAAGGAATGTCCAGATTTTGTTAGAACATGACGATGGCCACATGCAATCACCCATGGGTAGAATGCTTCGTGTTTTCTTGGTGACTCCATCTTTTATCTCCCACAAAAAAATAAAATCTACTCTACTCAGTAAGTAGTACTCTCTCTAGAGAGAGACAGCTTGGAACAAACGTGGATGCGTTACACGCATATAGGTTTCATATAAAGATACTATGCATAATAATCGAAATATATTAGTAGACATCAAAAGCATACCTATAGCAGCCTTTTTGAATTATGAGGCTGTTAAACGAATCTGGTCCATCCAAAGAGATCCATAGCTCAAAAAATAATAATAATCTCAAATCTCAAGCTACAAAAAAATCACCACATGAGCAGCACATGAGATGTAAAGTTGCTCAACTTTTCACTGAAAAAGATAAATAATCCAAATTCCAAGCAACAACAACAACATTTAATTGCAACCATGCCATCCCAAGATGACAAATCTGCTGAAAAAGCCGCCCTCATCGAGAAAATGAAGGCCACCAAAGAAAAATGGGATGCCGAAGCCGCCGCCTCCCCAGACGGGCCCGACGAAACCGACGCCCTTTTATCACAAGCCATCGCCATGGCCATCGATCAAGGCAAAGGTTGGTCGTCTCCCGAAGAACGTGAGAGATATTTGGAATCTCTCTTGGATGATGATTTCATACCTCCGATATTTGCAGAGAATATGGAGGAAGTTGAGAAGAGTGGATTGGCCGAGGCATTTACGTCCCTGCATAATGAGGGAGAAAAGGTGGCAAGGAATATGTTGGAGAGTAAGAAGAAGGGAAATGATAGTGTGGCTTTGGGAAGGAAAAATATGGCCAAGAATGTGCAGGTAAGTTTGTGTAATATTTGATACATTATTTTATTCTTGAAAGAAATTGTATTGATATTTTCATTTCATTTCTTGCATTTATATGAACCAAAAATAAATGATATGACTCTAAAGTATTACCGAGATGCAGTCAACCATTACTACGAAGCATATGCCTTTTCACTCCGAATCCAACCCAAAGATGATGACTTTGTTCCAACTCCCGAGGAGCTTATTGAAGCTGATGATGAACCATTTTATACATTAAAAGAATTGGATGAAATGCGTTCCGTCATTTGTTCCAATTGTGCTTTGGCTCACATGTGTCTTAAGAATTGGGGGTTTGTCCGTGATGAAGCGAAAAGGGTGAGTTTTAGAATGATATGCGAATTTGTTCTGATATTTTGCTGCTGTAAATACATATGCTCACGCGAAAATTAAGAACTATTCCATTGCCAAAACATAAAAAGGCCGTCAGCCATGACGCTACCAATGTCAAAGCATGGTACCGCCTCGCAAAAGCCCAGCAAATGCTTCAAAATTGGGAAGACGCCGGAGATGCCATCGACTCTGGCCTTGAACAATCATCCGACAACAAGGAACTTCAAAAGCTCCAAAACCTCCTGGCTCAAAAAGTCCGCAAAGCGCGATTGCATCGGCAACAACGGGAACGCGCGCGTGCTGAGCGTACTTCTCGTATCAAAGATGTATGGAGGTATTGCAAAGAAGAGAGCATTGGATTGGGTCGTGTGTCGCTTGTGGCTACCGTGAAGGATGATGAGGATGAAGAGGATGGGGCTGATGCAATAGAAAGTCGATGGCATCATCATTATCCGCATACGGGGCAATTGCCTCGGAGACAAGAGAGTAGTGGCGGTGGATGGACGTGGCCAGTGCTGTTTGTGTATCCTTCGCATCGTCAATCGGATTTCATTGAACATTTCAGCGAAGATGAAATTATTGCCTATCGGATGGCAGAGATGTTCCCGGAGGAGGAAGATGGGGTTACTGGGACAGTGATGCCGTGGGATTATAACAATGAATTCCGATGCAGCAATCTTGCAGTGTACTTCGAAGTGCATTGCATGGACAATGACAAAGTGATTCATCCAGATTCTGTGGAGCGACTCATGGATCAAGGATCTGCCATGCGGTTCTACGAATCTTCTCGTGCATTAAAAGGAGACGAAGGACCAGAAATGCAAACTGTTGCCAGATGCATGGAACGAAAGCATTTGCATCACCAACGTAAGGCGTGGGTAAAAAAACATGGAAGTCTCTGGTCAATGCCAGACCCTTGCCCGGTTGTGCAAGTGCATCCTGCTGTGAATTTGGGCCAATTGTTGAGGCATAAGAACTTGGTGGTTCCCAACTTTTTGGTTACATTGGTGCTATTTCCTTTGGATCACCCAGCTCACAAAGAGTACTTGAAAGAACACAAATGTATTGGTATTGTGGAACCGAAGGAAGTATGAGATATGATGTTTGATTTAAAATGCATGATCAATCTTAGACGAAACCGTGGTCTATGGAATATGGCACAGCACTATGAAGGGAAAGAGAGAAGCCTAGATACCAATAATAAGTGAAAGTGCTAAGAATTGTGTGTTATCCATTGTACGCTCCTTATTGTTTTGTTATGATTTTAACGTCCCCAGGATTATGTACACCCATAAATAGCGGAGAGATGTCCCTTCAATAGATAACCGTACATGATGTTCATCTCGTTCTTTATATTGTAAGAAACCCCATCTCTACTTCCTTGCTCCATTTAAGCAAAAGAAACCACTTCTCTCGCTTTCTCGATAGCATTCGGCTCTTGCAATGTCAACAACCTGTTCTCTTCACCAACATCTCCCTCGAAAACAATTGCATGCAACTCATCCAAAAAACCATTAAGAATCATTGACTCGTGCGTCAAATACTTCATTGATGGAGATGACCCCAAGCGATAAACATCTATGCCCTCATCTTTGAATTGAATGATGATTGATCCAGTAAGGTCGCAGTGACGGAGGTTGACTTCGAAATTATCAGATTGGTGGGCTTTCCAGCATTTTGGTTCTGGTGTATTTTGAAGGCCCATCAGATAGAGAGAGCAATACAGACGGAGACCACCAATTTTCATTGTTTTGGCTTTAATTTTTTATTCGTTTGCATTTTTTCATTTGTATTGAATTTCGATAGATTTTGAACAATGGTTATTAACGAAAAACAGCATGAAAGGTAAGGAAAAAGGAAAATCAGATAGTCACCTGGGATAGAAATTATGCGAGAGCTTCCAGTGTAAATACCATCATCATCATCAAGGTCGTCAAGATCATTCTCGTCACTACTATCATCATTTCCGAAACCATCGAAGAATTTTCCAATGTCATCCAAAAAGTTCGCCATAGTCATGGAAGTTGAAAGTGGGGGCTTCGGTTGCATCGGGTGCTTCATCGCGGATTGGATAGTATTGTGTGCTTTTGGCAGGGTGCATCTAGACGGGCGTTGATGCACGGATGTGAAAGCGTTTACATTTTGCATTGAGCATGTGTATAATGATAGCAGAAGGAATACGCTAGTGATCCAGGTTCCGATAGCGTATTTAGAGGAGGATGTTTGGATCATGGTGGATGTTGGTGGAATTATGAAAGGGTGCAGCGTCGGCTTGTGGAGATTGTTGTAGGCGGCACCGTAGTGGAATCTATTACTTCCTGACACAGTTGGCAGGAGTATCTTTTCGTCGGAATTTTATGTTGCACTGTTCATGTTTTTCCTCATCGTGTTGTGCAAATAATCCCATTTCCCGTCAGAAGATGTTGGCGTTGTTGGCACCAAAAGAAATCATGAATCATGATCAAGCAGACACGTCATTGTGCGTGGCAAATGGGCAAATTGTTCTTTTGTTGGGGCGTTTTCGGTCGTGAGAGGTCCTGAGTCACGAATCACGAGAGAAAAAAATAGAAAATCCCATTAGACGAACCTTCGGGTTATGAGCATAAACTTCACTCACCATTTATTATTATTTTTTACCATCATCACTCGCATTTTTTGTTTCTGTTCTTCAACTTTTTCTCCACAAGAAGTAGTAAGTGAAGACGAACGCATCCGACCATGGGCAAGAAAAGAAATAACGCTACGAAGAAAAAGCAGGCAGCAAAGAAAAATAAACTTTCTTCCGCGTTTGGCGTATCCGTGCAAAAGGGTGGGACTATTTCTCGAAACAATGGCGTCCTCGACAACAGTTCTATGGCCGACGCAAGCGCCGAGGCGAAAAAACACAAGGCGTCCATTGGCGATGGAAACACAAAAATCATTTCTTTGACAAACCATAATAATGGCACGGACGGAAATTCATCAACGTTAGGAAATTCAGGGAAGAAATCGCGAAATGGCAATAACGAAAATGATGAATTCAATCGTTTAAATGCCTCTTTACAAGAACGTTCCCTTGCATTACAAGCACGAAAAGACGATCTGTGTCGAAGCAAAAAAGAACGTCAAAAACACCAAAAGAAGGGATGGGGGAAGTTCGCTCGTCCGACTAAAAATTCACTAGCTCCTGCTACCTTAAATCTTGGGCCCAAGTCCACTCAAGAATTAGTAGACGACGCTGCCAATAAGGTGGCACAGGGAATGAATGAAATTGGTCAGCAGCATCCAGTGACGAATTCTATACCTTCCTATTCCACTGCTGCATTTATCCCGGGACAGAGTAGTCTAGCTTCTGCGGCGGGATCAAATTGGAAAATGCAAGTTTCAAACGTGCAAAATACAACGCAACAATCAAAGAATGAAAATAACCCATTTGCAACATTGGATTGGGAGAGTGATAATGATATGGATGGGGATGGTCCAAAACCCTCTGCGTCTGTTCAACAGTTTCAATTTAAGCCGGCTTCTTTTGCGTTCCAATCTAATTTTATCAATCTACCGGTTGTTGCGCCTGGTGTTGGCAATGACATCGACGATGACGACCTATAACAATTCTTGTCCTTTACCCATTTTACACATAATGTTGCGCTCACTTTCCACTCGGATTGCGAGAAAAACTTTCAAATACGATACGCCATAAAAATTCTTCTTTGAAGAATCACAATCGATTGAAAGCATGTACCGCAACAGCATCCTAGAGATTGCATATTACTTAGTGTAATAATATATGATAGTATTCATTAGTATTTGTAAGAATGATTTTTAAAGTAAAACATTTTCAACTATTGAAAATGCTGCCATAAGTATGGCTGTCATTGTTATTTCATTATCTGTGTGGGTCATAACTCATTATCACAGTTCTTTTCTTAATCAGAAAGGAATTCAGTTTGTTTAGGTTATTATTGATGGAGTGCAATATGACAGAATTAAAATTACAACAGTGCCTGCTTATTAACCGATTAAAGTTGTACAGTAAATGCCAAAATGAAACCATCGTATTTTGTTGAAATTGGGTGGATGATGAAGCAGTTATTTAGGAAAGGGGTAGGGGGTAAAATTCAAACTGTTATGCTCTACTGGCTTCTTTGTGTTGCTTTTCAACACCAAAAAGTGGTTTGCATTCATGGTTGTCATTTTTCTGCAACCATGGTAGCTCTGGCAGAACCCTCAAGAATACATGATGTTCGTCAGTTGTCACTGATCACTGACAGATGACCAATATGTATGTCTGATGTGAAGAATGGGTTGGGCCTGAGAACATAGTTGGTGAATGGAAGTGTCCATGGAGTAGCCAAGAAAACTGCAGGCAATTGTTCTCCCATCTCCTTCAATAGCATTGCAACAGCAATTCTCTTTGTTGTGTGTCAAACTTGAAGCTTGTTGGTGTAGGTCATTATTGCTGTGATATTTGGATGTGATGGTAATTGTATCAAGAAAGTCAAAGTTGTGGAAATAATGCTAACTTGAAAATGTCTAAGGAATCCCCAAGATCCTCATGGCTTGGATAGGCACTGCCAAATTTTTGTCAAGAATATCTATATTGTGCTTTGATTGGCTGGTGAGTAGTGAGTGAATTTTGATATTTTGATGCATTGAATGGCCGGCAGGGTGAGAAGCATTGCCATGATAATGATTAACAACATATATAGTTATATATTAGTAGTGCCCTCTCATCATGTGCTCTTGTGCCCATTAATATCTGAGATCACTCTCAAAATAGCCTAGCAATTTACTTCTTCAATGTATCATGAGGGTTCCTCCTATAAAAGCAGTGATGGGAGGAACATGATTTCATTCATACTGAAAAAAATGAAGAAACTTGGGTAACAACAAGACGCCTGGTTGAAACTCACAAAAATTAGCCATTTGGCATTTAAATATATACTATACATTGCGCTGAAATATTAGAGATTATACTAGGGGTTCCGGCACAAAAAAGTGAAAATCTTAAATGATTTTTGGGGGATTTTTTTCGTTGAACATTATAGATACGGATCTAACTAAGCCTGGAAAAAAGTTTCAACAAAAAAATGACCCCTTCCATCATTTTTCGTGGCTCAGAGTGGTGATTTTCTGAGTTCCACCTGGAACTTCATTTCGATTCATGACTGAGTGT
>JALLAR010002911.1:0-10550 GCA_036939335.1 Conticribra guillardii
AAAAGGAATTAATTACTGTATTGAGGTAATATATTACCTACAGCAGTACTAGAGACGTTTCACACGAGGATGTTGAAAAACTCAGAAAACTTAAAGTAATGCTGGCAGTGTTGGCACCAAAAAGGTTTCAAGCTTCAGTGTCATGCAATAAAATTGGGGGATTTAATTGGGCTTCAATAATAATCATTAGGAGTAGTAGTATTGTAGTATCTAGAGCTAGAATCTAGAGGGAGCTGTACTATCACATCATCTATCTTCTGTCCTCTTCTGTCTTTGTGGGCGGGATTGATTCTTCTTCCAGAATGTTTGGCTTGTTTTGTGACGTGACTCCACAACCAAAAAATTGTGTCATACTGATTCCTACGTGTTTGTCCACATCCGATTGGGCTTGCTTGGTCGACGGACGTCTGATCGACGTCGTCAGAAACATTATCTACCACGCACCAAGCAACCACGCACACTTTCTTCCCTCCGCCCAACAAAAAGAATACCGTGAACACGTATTTTTTTCATGCGCCGACAAAAACAAAAGTCAAATGTTCTTTGAACTCGCTCTCTAGCCATACACAAAATATCATCAATAACATTTAATAAAAAACAACAAGTTAAAAGAAGTCTCTCGTGTAGTACTAGGTATGTTTTAGGGTATGGTACATAGGATTGTAATAAATTCCTCTACGAATAATTTGGTTTAGTTATTTCTTATTCCACTTGGATCTAAATTTTCAACTTTGTATTAGCTTAAAAGTCACTAAAGATATTAAAAGATTATTTATATAATTTAAAGGTCTCTAAAACGAAGTAATACAACGAGTATTTTTTTGACCTGCGGATAATTTCGACAGACTTGTTCTTGAAAATCCTGCCGTCATAATTTTCAAACCAGCACCCAAACCCAAACAACTCCCTCACCATGAAGCTCAGCTCCTTGATCTTCACAGCCGGCGTTTTCGCAACCACCGTCTCGGCCTTTTCGCCATCCGCCCGACACATCTCTTCCCGCGTTTCTGGGCAGAATGGTGTTACTTCCACCGGGCGATTGTCGTCGCCACTTGCTGTTGCTTCCTACGGCACCAGTATGGGCAATGCCATCTCCTTGGACGAATATACCCAGCGTGATGTTTACTCCATGGAAGAATGGGCCACCAATTACGGCATGCAGAAAATGGACGGTGTCGAGCTCTACACGGCCGACGGATCCGACTATCAGTTGATTGCCAACCAGGGCATTCCAGCTGGCAGCATGGTCCTCTACGTCCCTGCAAGTATTTGTTTGAGCTCAGATGGTGTGATTCAAGAATTCGGGAATAACCTTCAGCTTAGCGAAGACAACCTCGTGCAAATGGACGCGGGAACCGCACAACGTCTTCCTCTATTTCGTCTCATGGTCAAGATCTTGGCCGAGTACGAAAAGGGACAGGATTCGGCCTTTTTCCCCTGGCTCAATTCTCTTCCCCGTCAATTTTATAATGGTGTCAGCATGACAAAGGCATGTTTCGATTGTCTTCCTCCCTACGCTGCTTGGCTCGCAAGTACCGAGCGCCACAATTATCACATGTTTGTCAATGCCATTCGCATGGGTTGGATCCCCGTCAGTCCGGACATTGTCAATGATGATCAAGTGATGATGTGGGCGTACAATGTGGCTCTTACGAGGTTCCACGAAATTTGGGAACCTAGCAGGCAAAAGCTGATTGCTCCCATGGCTGATATGGTAAGCACGATTCAAGCTCTTGGTGGAATCACAATATATCATCAATGCATAGAGTTGTCTGTTCCATCATATACTTTTGAATTCTCACAATATCTTTTTATTCATTTCACCGACAAAAACACAACCAAACACGCCAATTTCCGTACTTGTGTTGTAGTTCAATCACGCCACTAACCCCAACATCGAAATCACAGTTGATTATCAAGGAAATGTCATGGCGACTACCATCGCTGATGTTCAACCTGGATCTCCCCTCACCATCTCTCTTGGAGATCCCACCAACCCCACTCCCCTCTTTGCCCAATATGGATTCCTCTACGATGACTGCACAACTATCTTCTGCAAAGCCATGCACCTCGATCCTCAAATCAAAGCCTTGAACTATGATTTCAAGGACTTGTTGTTCGAAACTCAAACTGGAGAAATTGCTCCCAAAGTATGGGATATCTTTCTCATGAAAATTTTGCAAGAGAATGATCAAGGTGCCGCAGACCAATTCTTCGTAGCTTGTGGAACAAACGATGAGGCGTCAAAACAGCAATACCACGACCACTACTTTCAATATACTCTTCAGGAGATGAAGAATCATGTGTATGATATTCTTGGACAGGTTGATCAGCTCAACATGAAGGCTCAGAGCTACGATTTGCAGACACATCCTCGTGTACCTGTGATTTTGGCACATAACAATTTGGTCAAGAATACTTTCACCATGACTGGACAACTTCTTGAGTCTATGGGATAAATGTCTTCCCTTCAGGATTATGAAAACTGGGGTTGCTGTGGTGTTGTAGATGATTGAAGTAGGAATATTATGTAGAAGAGAAAGTATCGCATCAATTATTATGGATCATAACTGTCAGTTCAATTTTGTATTGCAATTTATTAAACATAAGGATTTGGTTTACTTGGTTTATTTCTTCTCGTCACTATTTTGATTTGCAGTACGATACGTTGTGGTATTGCTTTCATTAGAGTAGACGACAACAATTTTAAGCACAAGGATTATGCTTGAAGCAATCGAGTTTATTTGTCTAAAAATAATTCGTCGTTAGTGTTCATGCCATCTCTTTTGAGTGCATATCGATTGCGATGAAATTAATTCCTCTAGAAAGACCGAGCCTCTTATGATTTTTGACTGCTCTCTCAATCCAAACATCTGACTGGCTGGCTGGTCAACGAGGCGAGGGTGTGGTATGGTAATCTAGAAAGAGCAATATTGTGTGATAATGAGAGAATAAATAATTTTGATCATACTACTTATTATGATAATGATAATATTATCATTTGAGGTTGCATTGAATTCATGATTGAGTTTGGTCACATGATCATAATATTTTTTGTGTGTCGTAGGGTTTCTTCTCGGCTATTATTATTTTTTAGGAGTATAGTTTTACAGTAGACACTCTGACGTATTTCGGAGAAATATCTCGTATTGCCACCTCTCACGTCATAGAGGAAGATTCAAAGATCCCAAATTGACGTACTGAGTCCTACGTGTCCGATTGGGATCTTGCCCTAACTTTTGTTATTCATGTTGTGTCATGATGTCACCGTTTTGTGGATCATTCCTCCATTTTCATTTCTCATTAATTTTCTAGATCATACGAAACGCACTGCAACCATGAAGGTGATCGGCTTTGTTATCGCCGCCAACGTATTCAAAGTCTCGGCCTTCTCACCATCCGCTCAACGAACTCCCCGCTTCTCTGTGAAAAATGACGTCTCTTCTACCACGCGCTTTTCGCCCCTTGGCATGTACGGCGGCATCTCGTTAGACGAATATGCCGAGCGTGATGTTTACGCCATGGAAGAATGGGCAACCAATTATGGCCTTCAAAAGATGGACGGCGTGGAGCTCTACACGGCCGACGGTTCGGACTGGCAGTTGATCTCAAATCAAAATATTCCAGCTGGCAGTATGGTTCTCTACGTCCCTGCAAGTATTTGTTTGAGCTCTGACGGTGTACTTCAAGAGCTCGGGCAAGATCTTGAGCTCAGCGAAAATGCCCTCGTGCAGATGGATAAGGGAACCAAGCAACGTCTGCCACTGTTTCGGCTCATGGTTAAAGTCCTTGCTGAATACGAAAAGGGGCAGGATTCAATGTGGTTTCCCTGGCTAAATTCGTTGCCCCGCCAATTTTACAATGGCGTCAGCATGACGAATGCGTGCTTCGATTGTCTTCCTCCCTACGCTGCTTGGCTTAGCAGTACTGAGCGCCACAACTACTATATGTTTGTCAATGCTATTCGCAAGGGTTGGGTCCCCGTCAGTGCAGACACAATCAATGACGACATGGCGGTCATGTGGGCGTACAATGTGGCCCTTACAAGATTTCATGAAATTTGGGAACCAAGCAGACAAAAGCTTATTGCCCCCATGGCTGATATGGTAAGCACAATGCAAGTTATTCACTAATTCAATCCATTTATGGGATTTTTATATATTTATTCCTTTTTAAAAATTCTCACTTGTTCTCACACAATTTTTATTCTTATTTTCACCATCCATACCTAAATGCACCAATTCACTTTTTTGTGTTGCAGTTCAACCACGCCACTAATCCTAATGTTGAAATCAACTTCGATGGCCAAGGAAATTGCGTTGTTCGCACCATTGCAGACGTTCAAGCCGGATCTCCCCTCACCATCTCCTTAGGAGACCCCACCAACCCCACTCCTCTTTTCGCACAATATGGATTCCTCTACGATGACTGCACAACTATCTTTTGCAAAGCCATGCACCTCGAACCACAAATCAAAGCCCTCAACTACGATTTCAAAGATTTGCTATTCCAAACTGAAACTGGAGAAATTTCCCCCAAAGTATGGGATATCTTCCTCTACAAAATTTTGCAAGACAATGATCAAGATGCCGCGGATCAATTCTATATCGCTTGTGGAACTAATGATGAGGCGACAAAACAGCAATATCATGATTATTACTTTCAATACACATTACAGGACTTGAAGAATCACGTGTATTCGATTCTGGGAGAGGTGGATCAGCTTACCATGAAGGCGCAGAGCTATGATTTACAGACGCATCCTCGAGTACCTGTGATTATTGCGCATAATAATTTGGTCAGAAGTACGTTTGCCATGACTCAAAATGTTCTTGAATCTATGGGATAGGCTGGTGTTGATTATCGTTCATATACAGGAAGCATTAAAATACATGGGGAGTCATGGTTCGATATAGTTGTGTGACAGCTTGAAGTTTTTTCGTGGCGATTAAAACACATTTTGATTGAGGGGACACGTTAGCCATTGAATATTATCATCATTAGGGGGTCACAGATCGACAATAATAATTCGACAAAAACACAAAACATGAAACACAACCATCAGCGTAATAGGAGCATGGTAGGGCTAGCTAAAATATTATTAGGACATAATCGTCTTGTTGCGATTTATGATCCTTACTAATAATTACAACACGAAAGGTGGTTCATCATTTTTTTATTGAGTGTTTTGTTGCTGGTGTGGTTTTTATATGATGGATGTAATACAAGATGTTTGTACTAAAATTACTATAACAATGCAACAATTATTATCATTTGCTGTATTTTATTTCGTACCGGATGAACTTGCTTTATATTTTCTTACATGATTGGTTCACACTGAACATCACTGAATATTCACATTCTGAATACAAGAGGAGTTAAGATTTATTGCAGCTTTGCAATTTACAATCCTGTTATTGATGAATGATCCCACATAGAGGCAAACATAATTTCAACAGAGTGAGCAAATGAAGTGTAATTCCACATCATTTCTAACTAATTCAGCATTATTCAATACAACCTCAACTTGCCACAGACAACACCATCCACGTCCAAGTCTGTGAACATTGGGAATCATTTTTAATGTTTATGATTGTTTTAATTGTAATTTCACAATCAAGCGAAAATCGCGACTGAAGCAAATCCAATTTTCCCATCCTATTAAGATTAAATGGGATGATGTTACAAATCGCTTTGACTACAGAAATATTGATGTCCACCTATACTATCAACCATGATATTATGATAAATGATATCAGCAGCGACTCTCTGTAGCTTTTGGCAATAAATAGTAGCTAGAAAATTTGATCTCTCAGACAATTGAAGACACTGCAACTTAATAATAATACCTGTGCGGGCACACTTGGGTGTGTTCAATATTTGTATTACACTCCAAAATTATGTGTAAAAGGTCCTTTTGTACTCATCAATTTTTGGTAAGTTGTAATCTTCGCAGAAAACCTTTTTATCCATCTGCCTTCTCCAGAATAAAATTGTTTTCATCATTGATTGTTCACCCAATAACGAAGTGTTGTACCAAACCTTGCTTCGTGATTGTAACCATAACTGTTGCGATCACACTTTCCGCAATGATCAACATTACCCATTTAGCATTATACATAAAACCTGCTTCAATAATCGCAAATTAATAGTTCTCCTCCTACCACTAGCTGCATGATGGATCTAGCATTTGAGTGGTGTAAACTCTAGCACTTCACGTGAATAGGGTGAACTCTTTGTTGTTCTGCTATTGGGTGCGGAAATATAAAAATGCCCGTGGCATACAAAAAAAATATTGCTGCAGAAATTGACTTTATCTTGACATTTTTCTAAGCAATTCTAACATGTCAGTGATTCGATCAGGAAAAACAAAGGAAAACTACACAAATTCTCCATTTTCTACAGTTTGCTCTTGGCTCGACACTACTATCTACTGCTTCGTCACAGCATACCAACATACATATCACATCTAAAATGCACCATAGTCAGTAATCATTTTTCTAAGTAATTCTAACATGTCAGTGATTCGATCAGGAAAAACAAAGGAAAACTACACAAATTAGACACTACTATCTACTGCTTCGTCACAGCATACCAACATACATATCACATCTAAACAGCACCATAGTCAGTAATCATTTTTGTCTTACTTCCTTCTCATTGGAGATGGAGAACTCATCCTCCCAATTGGCAACGTGTTCGATGGTGATCTCTCCTCCCTCATGGGCGATTGCGATCGCATCCTGCTCCTCAATAAAGGCCATCCCTTGGGTTTTGGACGATTCAAGCTCAATGACAATCGAGATGACGATAACGAGGAATTGGAGCCTCCCCCTCCTCCTTGTTGAGCTTGTTGCTGTAAGAGTAGTCTTTGACCGCGCGATCGGAGGTCCAATAATTCCAATCCACTGCATGGTTCTTGTACATACCCTGATTCATGATTCGCCGATGTTACATCATCAATTAAAGATGTTACTGTATTGCGTTTGGAACCAGAGAAAATGCTGCGCTTACTACGCTTCTTCCTCACCATCCCATCCAATTGGTACGAATACGCATTGGTCTTTGCTCCAATGAGAACTTTGCCACCCGACAAGGCGACACTGTTTCCAAATTTCTCAATGGCGGGATCATCAACTTTTGCCAACAGCATCCACTGATTAATGTCTTGCTGAAGCTCATAAATGTAGACGCAATGCTGATCACCACCACCACCACAAGACGTTCCCAAGATGAATTTGTTCCCATCCACTTTAAAATCAGAAATATCTTCGGTAGCAGCATTGCGCTTGTTGGACTTTTCAGATATCGAAATGACTTGTTGCAATTGATAGGTTCCATTTCCACCTACGCTTGCACCATATTTATTATCTGCAGATTTGCAAAAATACAAGACTTCGGTTGGATTGACCTTGGCATTGCATCCCACCAGTATTCCACCCTCATTTGTCAATGCCAAAGTCGAACCAAAGTTTCTGCATTGACCGTCGGTCAATAGATTTTCATGCAGCAAATTCCATTTTTTGCTGGGCAATGATGATGGTGATGGCAATGCCAATGGTGACGACCATGGCAATGCCAATGATGATGACGATGGCGTAGATGCATTGCATTCAAAGACGGAAATGCATGTTTCATCTTGAGTATGATGATCGGATACAACAACAATATTACCCTTGACCGCCACAATCTTTCCAAACTTTTTACTCGTTGGTTTCTTATTCTTAATCATGATCATATTTTTCTTCTTTTTCGTAATTCCATTATTATCCTTGTCCTCCTCCTCGCCTTGTTGGATACCTTGGATACCAGTCGTAGAGGATGGTAGTAGCAACGACCCCTTTTGCAACCATTTATACCTCTGGACCCGTTTATAAACGTAGACACTACCACCCCTTTTACAATTTCCAACATGTGGCACCCCCACAACAATGGTATCACCATCAATCCCGACGGAATACCCAATGGTGGCAAATTCTCCACCATTAGCCTTAGTAGTATTCAGTGCATTATTCGGTGTCACTGCACCTGATGCCACTTGCATCACTTCTTGTTTTGGAATAATTTTTTTAATCTGAAACCACGTCCCCTTGACCTCATCCTTTTCAAAAATGTATGCGGCACCCGTCAATAATCCTTTTGTATTTTTATCGTATGGCACACCGACAATGCACGTGTTGGAAGTGGAGGATAAGGCAACATTGATGCAGTATGTGTTTTCAATGGCGACGGTGGTGGAATGTACCCATTTACCAATAGCAGCAGTCTTGGCATTTTTGGTATTATTATTACTATTATTACTAGTATGGTGAAAGGAATAGAAATGTATGCAACTATCATCGGTAACGACGGCATTGTCTCCGGAGATGGTGACTTGGGGTGTGGCAAAGTCGGCATCTTGGGTTAATAGTGGTTTGTGGTCGTATTTAACAAGGGCCTTGGACGAGGACATTGTTGTTGGTGTTGGTGTTGGTTTTGGCTGTGGTGTTGGCGCTGACTTTGGCGAAGGCGGTGCTTGCTTGTTGGATAATTTGTTTGTAGATTTGGACTTGATTGGTTCATTGGAGGAAGATGGCGGACGAAGAAGAAGCGAAGGAGCTGCTGCATTCTTGTTGGTATTATGATTATTGTCCTTGCTGCTCTTGTTACTCTTGTTACTCTTGTCGCTATTGCTGCTGTTGCTCGGAAGATTTGGCAATGCGGGTGGCATGGAAGTACTGCTGTTTGTATTTGTCAAATGTGGTTGTTGCGAAGAAGAAGGCGACGCCGAGGATGATGGCCCTCTAAAAATGGTCAATTTGGATGATTGATGTTGACGATGTTGCTGATGTTGTTGATGTTGATCGTTGTGAATGGCAAAGCTGACAGAGCGTGAATTACCGGTGGCGGTATCAGCAGCTTGATTGGCAATCAAACCATTGCTGCTGCTGGTATTAGCATTGCTGCCGACAGCGGGATGAGTCTTTCGAAAGAACGAAGTGGGCGAGTAGCAGGAGGATGACGATGATCGTGAATTCTCATTGGTAGGAATAGCAGCAGTAGTGTCGTTGTTGTTGCCCTTCCCTTCGCAACCTTCTTGAATGGCGGCAATGTTTGTGGTGTCTTGCTTGCAGGAAAAGGAAGACAAGATATTCAACGCCACTTCATTTTCATCTTCATTTTCAACTTCTTCTTCTTGTCGTTGTTGTTTGTCCAATTCAGGATTTGCGGTAGTCAAGAGACGCTGCTCTCTCCTCGTGACCGTCTCCACCGTGAGCGTCTCTTCCACTTGCACCTCTTTCCCCGTCCGCTTGTTATACTTTGTCTTGATCACGCTGCTCACCTTGATTTGCGTCGTGGTCTCCACGGAGGAACCGTCCGGGTGAGATTCCAATATGGACGATTCGGAAATTTCCGTTCCGTCGGCCAGAGTGCTTTTCGAAGAGGATTCAGATTTGCGAATTTTAGACGTTGGTTGCTGCTGCTGCTGCTGCTGTGATTGTTGTTGTTTGGAGTGGCGGGATGCTGTTGGAAGTTCGCTCACGATGGAGCAGTTTGATGACAACATTTGACGCATTTTCACCATGTTCGTATTGTTGTTGCTTATTTCTCTTTGACGAATGTGTAATGTTGTTTGTATTCCTTTAATATTATTATTATTATTATTCATTAATGCAGCATTATTACTTTGTTCCCGTGGCTGATAGAATGGGGCTGTCAATGAAATTGTTCCTCCTTTGTGTTGACAATGCATCGCATGCAGAAAGGAAGGAAGAATTATTCATTATGATATGGCATGGACCTTGCTTTTATTAGCACTACAACATAAATATTCTTTTGTAAATACCAATGTGCAAAAGAATCCACTCACAAAATTGAACGGCTGGAGCGAGAATTGCATCATGTCATCCACGGAGACCATTCACAGAAACATTAGTACAATATTGCCCCTCACAGATACCTACGATACTACTTAAGTACTCCTACGAAACTATTAATCTATGATGTACGATACGATACCTATCTACGATATAGTAAGATGTACAACATCTTACGTCACAACATCATATTATTTAGGCGTAGGTAGAATCCAATATGGTAGTATCGTAGAAGCTTACAACCTCGCTCACTTACTATGTTGTAAAACATATGGACAATTTTGTCCGTCTGTGCCATTCCGTCCGTCCACACACCACACACATCATAGCGCATTGCTTGATCGATCATAGCGCACCTTTCTTGCTCTTGGTACTCACGCCAAATTAAAAAGCACTCCAAGTTTCTTACAGGCAATACGTAATATTGCTTACTTACAATGGGTTCGGTTGAGTTTGAATAGTTTGAGGAGAAAGATGCTCCCTCGATATTGCCCTTTTGTCACTTTTCTCTCAGAAATCATCCGACTACCTGTTCCGTGATATTATTATTATGATGATGACATCTCCATTGAGAGTCAGTCTTTACACGTCATTCACGAGCCCTCTGGACGCCCTACAGACCGAGCGCGCGCGTAATTCATTTGACTCGACTGCAAAACAGGGAAACTGCAGAATCATTTTAGGAATTTGGAA
>JALLAR010002912.1:0-12730 GCA_036939335.1 Conticribra guillardii
CTAACTTCG
The DNA here is from genome assembly GCA_036939335.1 of Conticribra guillardii. Taxonomy (NCBI): domain Eukaryota; phylum Bacillariophyta; class Thalassiosirophyceae; order Thalassiosirales; family Thalassiosiraceae; genus Conticribra; species Conticribra guillardii. The sequence continues at coordinate 10 of JALLAR010002912.1, forward strand.
TCGAGTTATGACCACCGATTTGGTGGTCATTTTTTCTTTTCAGATGACACTTTTTCACATTGGCATTGGGGATCCAAGCAACTGCAACTGCAACTGTATACAGATGTCTGTATCAGCTTTTCATGAACCCCCACATTGCCATATGATTCTAGTGTTCCCTGTTTCTCTTAGTCGGGAATATCCTCAAGCCCAGTGTCCAAAAATCCATGAAAAGGACATGTCCCCCATGTCCAGGACAAGTGCCCATGCCCAAATCCAGGGAATAGGACATGTCCAGGACATGTCCGGGACATTCCCAACTATGCTGGTTCTGGTTGAGCTGATTTTTGAAATTTACATTCGGTGTGATGGTGGGGTGATTGCTGTGATTGGTGTCATGTTGAATTTTGCAATACTAATGTATCTAGATGCAGATGCAGTATTTGTGACCGATGTAGATGTAGATTGCTCATTGTGTTAGCTTACATGCTTTGTTGGGAATGTCCCACACTTGTCCTGGACATGTACTATTCACTGGATTTTGGCATGGACACAACTTTTTTGGGGACAGAAGGGTCTTCAGCCATTTGTGTTGAGTTGTGGTTGTGAGTGTGGCACCTGACTAATGACCACCATATTGTCTAGCAAAAATTGTTTGGCAAAGCAACATGATAAATCAAAAATGATTCTTTGTAAGATTTTTCATAGAAACCTGCTTTAGTACTGGTGCATATAAAAAACTTTTTGTGCATCCAATCATCCACTAAATCAAATTGTATGGTCTAAATCACCCATAAGCACGCATGTCCTCTCATGTCATTGTCATATCCTGTCCCTTCCATGTGTCCTCAGATGAGCCCCAGGATGACAGCCCTTGTCCCCATTTTGCTCCAGAGCTTGTCCTCTTTGCTGATTTTTGGACACATGACACAGGGACATTTCAAACCAAGCCTATATGGTATCTACCTGCCTTTCAAAATCATTGTCATTGAGGATGGGGGGGGCGTAATAAATTTCAAAATAGTTTCTCTATGGAGTTGATCAGCAATAAGATCCATGGTATATATAATATAGAGACAGATATTGATTTCAAAATTAATTATAGTTATAGTCTAGATTTAGCAAACTTGTTGACAGCGTCAGGTGTCAGCTTACACCATATTGTATTAGTATTCAGATATATTTAGAGGTCGAGTTTAATTTGTATATTTGTTCACGATGATGCAGTTTAATGCTGAGTCCAAAGACTCATTGGGATTGGAAAATCTCTGCATGAAAAAATAGAAGCTGCTCACTATCTTGGGAGTTGAGCCAGTACCCCTTGCAATGAGATCAATGGGTACATATCTAAAACTAAAAGCATAGGCATAGGCATAGGTGTGCCACTTCTTTGCATCATCCCAGCCAACATAGACTATTAGTCATGGAGATATTTGTACAAGCATTTATTAGTGTTTTTCATGCAGTATGCAGATGCAGTTCAATAAAGTTTGGCTAAAATTTGGTGATAAAATTATGGTTATAATTATGGTTATAATTATGGTTATGGCTATTTTGGGAAGTGTTTCTGCTTTGGTTTTGCTTTATTCTTTGATTGCTAGTCTCCAAGTCCAAGTCCAAATCCAAGATCCCAATTGAGACTTATGGGGGACATTGCAGTCTCTTTGTTTGTTTTTGATAGCCATGAGCTCATAATAGTGTTGATACCAATCATGTTTTTTCCGTGTGAATCCAACTTTAATAATATGATCAATGATCATTGGGGAGATAGTAGATATATATGTATGTGCAGTGTAGTGTTCCATTTGTCTTTGTTCAATCATCTTCAATAAGGACATTGAATGTGCCCCCAATAACATAATTTACAATCCCTATATGTCTGAAAGATGTTGTGACATCGTGCTTTATTGTAGGCATGCAACTCTTTTAAGCCTTTTAGCCAATAATCAACATCTGTCATCCTCGTGCTGGTTGTCCTGCTTGTTATTTTTCAGCTCCCATTTCTTAAGCACAGTATACAGTTACAGTCACTGTATTCTGCTTTGTACGCATTGAGCACATAATAGCTTTGCCACCATTTCAAATCAGGCACAATATATTGCTGTTTAATGTGAGTTGGAGGAAGATCCACCACAAAAACGAAACTCAATGACCCGATGGAAAAGACGTCATTATCATTAGTGGCGTCACTGTAACTGTCGTACCTGTGTCTGTGTTGGAATATTCTTCGAGTTTGGATAGAAATTGCTCACATACGTGGATATCTTTATGGCGGGCTAATTTTTTGCCAATAATGGGCAAATCTGATACCTCTAAAGATACACGAATGTCAAAGGTTTGGCTGACTTGAGTTGGAGAGCCTGAAAGCATAACTGTTTCACTGCGCAATTAAGTACCTTTGGGATCCACGTAAAAGTAATTAATTAATTAGAATTAATTAATATCAATAAGTTAAAGTACAAAATAAATAAATTTACTGAGAGGTAATATTTTTTGGCGCGCTTAAAAATTAACATTGCGCTAAATACAAGTATTAATACCAACCACTCGCATCTCAGAAGATGCTCACTAATCAGCACATTATTTTTTAGCATCGCGCTTAAACTAAAAAGCATTTAAGCGAAATGGCGAAGACAGGAAGCGCCGTGTCAGCTGCCAGCGCCACCAAACCAAAAGTTCAGAAGAAGGCTAAGCCCAAAAAGCTTGGCAAGGCCGAACAAAAATGGGCGGATAACTATGAACGCCTCAAAAAGTTCAAGAAGGATCATGGCCACACCTATGTCTCACTGGGCGATGAACATTTTCATCCCGGCCCTTTTCAAAATTCAATTTTTAACAATGGATGCACCCGAGGCCGTATGCCAATAGATGATGACTACCATTCGTTTGCAAAGTGGGTGTCGCGGCAAAGGGCAGAGAAAAAGTCTGGAAAGCTTCGTGCAGATCGAGAAAAGTTGCTAACTGACATAGACTTTTATTTCAACACCAATGATTACGTCTGGGATATCAAATTCAACGAAATCTGTGAGTTAAAGGAAGAAGTGGGGCATGTAGACATCCCAAGTAATAGAGGTGAAATCACCGAGGAAAATGAAGTCTATGAGGAATTTATGGCATGGGCAGATGAGCAAAAGGCGCAGTATTTTCTACACATAAAAGGGTGGCACAGCACAATCACAGACCGTCGTATAAAAAAACTTAATGAAATTGGCTTCACTTGGTTTCAGAGCGACGATGATAAGAAACGGCTCGAAAAAAGGGCCGCGTCCAAAAATTTCACATGGATTACACGAAAAGTAGAACATTATGCAAAAGGGGTTCTGGAAGCAGTCGGTGATGCCAAGAAGGAACACGACCAGACAGGTAATCCTGTAATTGCAAGGTATAGAGGCCATATTATTGGAAAGGAAAAAGATGGAACCATGCTTCTCTTATCGCAGTCGTGTTATGATAAAGATGATTTGAAACATTTGGAGGACAAAGGCATCGATATTATTTGCTTTGCGTCAAGATAACGTTGCCTGTATCTTCTGCATTTCAGAATGATATGATTTGTCTCGACTTTTTTGTTGCGGCTGATCGAGAAGTGATGATAATTATTTTGCAGAGTGTTGAAGGTATGTATATTATTTAAGTCGATATCTCATTGTGACACACTGCTCTGCCCTTAAAAGAATGATCTTGGTGCGAAAATATTATGGCATGTGTAGATTTAATTTAGTACTTAATTTGGGGGTTTTATTTCTGTCATCAGCGCACACTTTGTTCTTGATTTGTTGTGTTTGCTGAAGATGTGATGATGATTGTCTTTTTTTAGGGTGGCAAAGGTGCACTTTTTACTTAGCTGTCGCATTCAAAAAAAGATCTTGGAGCGAAAAAACATGCTCCATGTGATTTTAAGCAAGAGTAGATATGATCTATTCTTGATTTTAAGATACTGTTGTGGGATCACTTCTAGTTGTTGATTTGAAGAAGCAGAAGAGTTTTATTGGGTGTTATGCTGATGTTGATGAGTGTCAATCGCATTTTGTAATTACCATCAAAGGGGCATATTTCAAAAACATCTCTTCTCCCATCACTTGTTGGCCATTCCTCACTAATCAATTGTTGATAGCAAAATAAAAGAGCAGATAATATTACATAAAATTCTGCATTCTTTCTGATGATATAGTTGAATTGTCCTTAATATCACCTACTAAGTGGCGAAACAGTTTGTGTGTGTCATTTTAAATTTAAAGACATCGACATTCCACACCACTCATCAAGAATGGCCAATCATATCATTGTTTGTATTGGATTGGATGTTTATCCCTTGTAAAGATATCGATGAATAACAATAAACAGAATCAACCACGATTCAATCCCCAGAATTCATTTTATTGTGTTCTTCTTTCAACTTCCGGTTGCGATTTTTTTAATCCATAAAATAGTTTTAAAACCCTCGTCTAATTCCCATCTTCCCCCCCTTCTTTTTTCTGAAACTGCTGCTGCTCATGCGCTGCCATCCCCGGTGCAAAATCAAACGATACGGCATTCCACCCAGCATACCCAACAAAAATCATGATTGTCGCAAATTGACTCGCCACACGCAAACGCATCATTACTTGTGATCGGGCCGGATCACGATTATAAAAAGATTTGATCCCAGAGCCAAGGAAGAAGGCGGTGGTTATGCAGCCTATTGGTACGAGCGGTTCTGCTTTGAACTGTGCATTCATAGGGCGAGAAGAAAACGAAATAGCAACGGAAATTAATGTCAAGTTTTCAAAAAAATAAACGAAATGATGAACTCCGATCCTGGGAATCAAAACGACGGCATTGTCGCAGATTCAGCACTACGGTGGACGAACCTTACGATAAAGCCGCTCCTCGAAAGTCTCTGGACGCGACAATGTTGGCATTGGGGGGGGCTTTCGAGGGACGACTCCTTTTCTGGAAGGATCATTTTCACCCGGTTGTTGTGTGCCGTATAAATCATCATTAGCGCGCTCGCATGCTGCGGTTGATGTGCTGTGCTGCGCTCCCATATTTCAAGCTTTGGCTATATAGACTTATTTTAAATAACTGCTGTTTGGGATCTCTTCGCTGTTTGGTGTTTTGTGTACTATGTGGGATTGGCGATTGGCGGTCGGCAGTAGTGTTGCTGTCGGCTTGTAGTAATACTATCTATCTATTGTTTTGAAAAGAAAATAATGTGTGAGAAGATTTTGTCTCATTGTTCATTGTTCCTTTGTTCATCACATTTTCTGTGTCAGAGCTTTTTGTGTTTTCGTGTGTGAGTTTTTGACTCGATACAAAGATAGCTCGCACGATTAAATGTCATTTTTGTCTCGCGTCGCGCGTCGCGCTTCCTCCTCCTCCAATCGGGCAAAATCGAATCTCACTCTTCTCCATTCGCCGCAGCCTCAATTCTATCAGATTCTATCCAACGCCGACAACGAAGGTCTCAATCTGTCTCAAACTAGCTCAAACCAACCCATTTCAATCTAACATCCACACAAAACCTGCGTTGCTATCTCACAACGGTGACGAACAACAATTCGCGTCGATAGAATCACTCGCGATCGGTATTGCGGTGACCGGCGACGACGACACAAGGAAAACGCTCGACAATTTTGATACTTTACAACTCCGCTTATAAATCCTATTCAGCCGCAGTCGTCTCGCCATGGATCGATATTTGCTTGCCGAACAACTGGGCGATGGATCGTTTGGTCGAGTTATGAAGGCAACGCTGAAAGAGAATGGAGATGTGGTGAGAGATATTGAGTATTGACGTAGAGCAGGATCGATTATTTCGAAATGGCGCGGTAACGCTTTCAATATCAGCAACAGTGGTCAAATAGTTGGAAACCAGATTTCGATTTTTCGCTAATTTTGAGTTTTTCAGTTTCTTGATAGCTCTGTGTTAACATCGTGCTCGTCTCCCTTTTTTCTTTGCGTATTTCTAACGAAAAAGGTGGCAATCAAACACATCAAGCGAAAGTTCAAGACATGGAGGGCGTGTGTTGACCTTCGAGAGGTTCAAAGTCTGAGGGTTATTTCTCACCCAAACATTGTTTTGATAAAAGAAGTGATCCGCGAGAGGTGAGATAATCCTTCTATTTTAATGTTGTCCGCTTTTTGTAAATCGAACAGTAGAAAATCTGATGCATTATCCTGTTCTGATTTTATTAGTGACGAGTCACTTTACTTTGTATTTGAGGTACGCCCATTTTACAGTAGAAATATTTTATTGATCGTTGTTGTATTTATGATTTTTGGGCTTACTCTGTATGCTAATGCGGTTATGACTTCCTGTAGTATATGCCGGACGGTTCGCTTTATGAATTAATGAAGAGATGCACAAATACACAGTCGTTATCAGAAGCATCTGGCAACGAAAAACAGCTACAAATATTGTCACACGAAAGAATATGTTCCATTATACGACAAATTATGTCTGGGCTTTCTTACATGCATAGCAGAGGTAATATTAGTGGACCTCTTTCATTTCGATTGTAGAGCACTAATTAACTCATCGCGTTATTTGTCTTATTCAAATTTTGACCCCAGGATATTTCCATCGTGATATCAAGGTAAGCGTAGTGTTTCCAATTGGCAATTCTCTCCAAAGATCTCTGCTTTATTTAAGATGATGAATATTGCTCATTTTCTTTTATGACATTGCTAGCCTGAAAACATACTTGTGAATGGGGACATTTGTAAAGTCGCTGATTTCGGCCTAGCACGAGAAGTTCGCTCGCTTCCGCCGTATACATATTATGTTAGCACTCGTAAGTCAATAATTCACACTTTGGTGAACCCGAGTTCTTTCCTAGCATTGGACTCTCATCATATGTTGTGGCTTCTGTAAAAAATAATATACCCGCAGGTTGGTATCGTGCACCTGAAGTCATCCTTAGAAACACTTGGTATGGGCCACCAATCGACATGTTCGCAACTGGATTGATTTTAGCAGAACTCTATAGTTTACGTCCACTCTTCCCAGGAGAGAGCGAAATTGACCAAATTCACAACATGATTAGCCTGTTAGGCTCGCCTACAGACAAATCGTGGAGAGAAGGAGCAATATTGATGAAACGAATGAATTTAAGGCTTCCTCCATCGAAGTCTCCTAATCAAAAGTCGGAAGGTGAAGATGATACCTCTGAAGAGGATGAAAAAATTGATCTAAGGATTGAGCAGATAATGCCACATGGTCGAAGAACACCTTTAGCAGCAAACCTTGTTAGGGTTTTGATTCAATGGAATCCTTCCTCTCGCCCTAGTGCAGATGAGGCTCTTGAGCATGCATACAACCAAACATTTGGCGAGACAAAACCTGCTAGAGAAATCATGCCTAAATCAAAGCCGGAGAATGCGGTGCCTGATCAACTTTTCAAGTCTTTTCGAGAGAAAGTTCATCACAAAAGCACGAAATCAAATGCCATTCGAGATGAAAGTGTAGGAAGGCAAGAGCTTCGTTCAGGCACGACAAAAAAGGGCTTGAATGATGATGCACAACACTCCAGCCGTATTGACAACCAGAAATGCATGATTTCTGCAAATAACAAAGAAGGAATTCTACCGAATAACCATAAATTCTTGTTTTTGGGAAGGTCGAAAATCGATTCGGTGGCACCTGCAAGGAAAGAATCGTGCAAAAACGACATTGAGCAGGAGAATGAGTTTTCATCTTACATTTCTGCTGTCCAATCTGCAGTGAGCAGTACTTCCAACCCCCGATCTTCCATAGGCAACATGTTGATACCAAACAACCGTGGAACATCCGGAAGAGCACGTCCAGAGGAAACCAAGCCTGGAAGGCGTATTGGAAATCTTGTGTCCACTCCATTTGCTCGGAGAATTGACGGTGTTATAACCCCAAGCGCGCGCCGCGATCGGATATCACGTGCTACACAAAACGTTGACGCCGGATTGCCTAAGAAGAAAGGCAGAAGGCAACAAATTTCCCAAAGCAAGCACCACCTTGATCGCAAGCCAGAGCCCATGAAGCCAAGATGGCTACTTTCCAAAAATATGAATATGGGCAAGCGTGCCATAGAAGTGACTGTTTCAAAAACTTCAGGAGTGGACGCAACTTTGTTGGAAAACCCACAAGTTAGTGTTCATTCAGAAGATGATAAAGTTTGGATCCCATTTTAGTGTAAACTAATGACTAATGCTTTTACTATAAAGTTATAAAATATGTATCATGACGTTTACTAGTTTACCTTAGCAATATTTCTCGATTGCCTTTGATATTGAGAGTCTCTTTTGATACGCTATCAAGAACATTGCTTACGTGGGAAGGAAAAAAGGGCTTTTCTACAACACCATCAAATCCACTAGGTAGGGAGTTCAAAAATGGGCTGTATGTGTCACTCAAAAGATAGATATTTTTCTGTCGGACGACGCGGCTGCGTTTTTCCCAGTCCCGAAAACGTGGAACTATAGAAGCGCCGGATCGTCGACTGCTGTTATCGCCAGAAATTTGTAAATCATCATCAATAAACACTATACCTGTGCGTTGGGATGAAATGAATGAAATAATGTGGTGAGTATTTATATTATAAAATATGATGATGAAGCATGATGTATGTAAATCTTTTTCTGCTCGTTCGGCTGGCACCTCCAGCCTTCACTCGCCACATCGTACGGCTCACTTCGCTTGCGCTCGGTTCGCTACATCGCACGGCTCACTTCGCTTGCGCTCCGTTCGCCACATCGAGTTGATTGTTTACCACAATATTACCACTTACCCCAATTCCTCATTTTCAGCATTCTCTCTGCATCGTTTCCGTTATTAACAACGACAGCACACCATCCACATGCTTCGATAAGACGTCGGAGTGAGCGAATTTTTGTTTCAGTTTTATTCTGAGCAATTAAACAAGTCTGTCGTACAGCATTTTCATTCAGTGTTGATAAGGAGCCCGAAGACTTCGATCTTTCTTCGTCAGACCTAGCTTCTGCAATTCTTTCAGTTTCCTCGAAAGCACGAACAGAATCTGTGAATTTCCTATCTAAAATAACCCGTGCTTCCATGACAGGTTTGCACTCTGCCAAATCTTTCAGTGATTTCAATGGAACAGGTTTACCCATGAATCGGTCCATTCCAGCTTTTAGGCCTACCTCGGCATCCTATTTTCGCATAGATGAAAATGATATGGTTTGTTTAGACTGAGGGTAGGTCAATAACGAATAAAAGTCAAGTTACAACTGAAACAATTCTCATTAGTAAACCAATACCTAATCATCACAATTGCAGTCGTGACAATAAATTGACAACAAATGCACCCACCTATCCACACACACAAGACAACAAGCTGCACCAATCCAAAACAGAAATGGCGCAAAATAAAATAAAATGCAACTAAATAAATTCAAATACTAACCTTGCCATTTGCATGAGCTGAGACCCCAACAATATATTGGTGGAACCCTTGTCTGTGAAGTGTTTCCCAGGCTCTAAATTTTTTGGCCACATCAACCCCGTCCATCACTGGCATCAAAAAGTCAAGCAACACCAAATCATACAAAGTTTTTTTCAACTTTTCAGAGAGAAAAACAAAGGTTTTAGCATGCGTTGGTGAAATGTGAATCAAGACAACGTGGTCAGTGAAAGGAATTTGGGTCGCCGACAGTGCATTACCTACCATTTTGAAACCCTGCATTCCATTCTCAGCTTGATCTACCTCGAATCCCAAACGTGAAAACCCTCTCGCCAATCCCTTTCGAATTGTCAAGCTGTCATCGATAATGATTACGCGTCTGGCTCGCTCTGGATTTTTTTTCTTAATATATACACTTGAGAGCGAATTTGAGAGTCCACGTAAAGGTAAAACAATTTCGGTCAATGCCTGCTTCTTTTTTGTCACTTCAACATCAAATTCGACATCCGTGTCCTCTATTTGAAATGATCTTCGTTTGACTGCTTTTTCAGGAGTTGTCTCTGGTGGGGGCATCAACTCTGGGTCAGGCGCACCCTCATTTTTGGCAACGCTATCAAATTTGTCTCCCCCTGTAGTCGGTATGGAGATTGAGCAATTCGCTCGCTCAACGTTCATCGCTGTTACTTCCTTATCTCTATTTGGTGATGAATTTGGTGATGTCGGTAGCACTAAAGGAACGGAAAACCAAAACACACTTCCGGTAAGAGCAGTATCATCCAAAAGTAAGTTTTCTACAGATGTTTCGTGGTCTGGGTGGCTCACTGCAAGGTCTTCCCTATGGTACAAAATGAAGATGGCAAAACAATGAGGGGTCGAGGAGATAAAGCAAAGACAATCAAAAACATTATCAGTATCAAACAGACCTTGGAAAAACACCGTATTCCCCTCCTAGGCTGCTTATTTCAGTTGCAACAGAATAAAGCCCTAGCCCTGAATTTGGCATTTTGCAGTGTTGAACTTTGTTACTTTCAGCGAGAGGAGTGAAAAGAGAGGGGTACTTTTCCAGATCAACTCCTGGTCCGGTGTCATGAACCTCTACAATAAGAACATCACGCTTGGGCGCAACCAATGCGCCTGGTAGAATTTCCAGCTGAAGCCCTGTAGCAGATTCGACTGCTTTTCGGACGTAAATTCGAAGGCGAATAGTTCCACTCTGTGTTTGTTTGCATGCATTCGTCAGATAGTTTAGAATTGAACGGTATAACTTCAAATCATCCGAAATAACAGCCGGGGGGACATTATCGTCCACCTCAATGAATAATGGAACGTTCTTTGGATACGTGGCCACCACTTGGTTCACATTCTCCACAAGCTTGGCAATGTTAACAAGACCTTCCTCCGGTTTACTCTCGGGTTCTTCCTCGTCGTCGGAAAATGATCGGGCCAACCCACCCCGAAAACTCTCAATAGCCTGAAGACAAATGCGCTCAATGATTCCAGAGCACTTGATGGCAGTGGTCATTAATTCTCTTTGATGATCATCCAAATGCTTGGAAAGAGCTTCGTCCTCCATCAACAATTCCAGATTAAGTTGCACTCCTGTAAGTGGAGACAAGAGATCGTGAGCCGCACACGCAATCAGTCGTGTCTTCTCGTCCCGTATTCGTTGCAAATCCTTTTTGCGACTGACCATGGTTTCCATTACCATGGCTGCTAGCTCTCGTAAATTTTGTTTATCACTCAAGCTGAGCCCTTCCGGGCGGGGTTTTGAATCGATAATGCAAAAAGTGCCTAGTTTGTAGCCTTCTGGAGATATGAGGGGGGCCCCAGCGTAGAAACGTATGTATGGTTGACCTGTAACGAGGCCATTGTTTACAAACCTTGGGTCATTGTATGTATCGGGAACTACGAAGACATCTTGTTTGCTGACAATCGCATGGGCACAAAAGGATACCTGTCTTGACGTTTCTCTAACTGTTATGTCGATGAAATGGAGTGAAATGAATGTTGAAAAATGAGTGATCAACAAAAGCAATATTATTTGATGATGCAAAGATCTAAAAACTTACCATCGCCAAGGCCTCTGCTCGTTTTTGTAGCAGGATGAACATGAAGGAAATGTTAGATAGGAGTATTGCAATACATAGATCGCTCACGAATTACCCTCGCTTTTGAACGAAACATACCTGTTGCTCATAAACCATTGTCTACCAATATCAACCAAACTCACAAGACAAATGGGAACATCAAAAATACGCGAAGCCAGTGCCGTCATTCTCTCAAACTTTTCTTCTTGGTCCGAATCCAAAATGCAATATTCCTTCAATGTCATTAAGCGTTTCGTTTCCTCTTCGGTCGACATGGGAATGCTGGTCGCTAGATCCAGATGTGGACTTTGCCACACGGAGCCATCAATGAAGCATGATCCAAAGTCAGTGGATGGTGGTGCTGATCCGTTGGTGTATGGCGGTTCTGCGAGAGCGGCGCGTAGGGAGGCTTCGCTTTCGAAGTCCAATACAGAAGGGAATGCGCACGGAGCGGCAGGTTCCTCCACCGCCATGTCCGCCATGTTGCGAAAGTGTTCGTATTGATGGTTGATGGCAGATAGATGATGCTGTCTGTTTTGATACGAATGACTAGATACTGGAGTGATTGACAACTATCAATAGATAACTGCTGGTGTGGTGCGAGAGATGGCTGTCGTTTGGTTTGATTGTTAGTTGCAGAGGCTCGCTTGTGATAATAATATGATGGAGAAGAAGAAGTGATCGTAGAATAATACTCCTAATTATTTGGTCGGATGTTGACGAATGTTGTTGAAGAAATTGCCAAGAAAATAATAATATCCGTCAGAAAATCTAGTCGTATATTGCGTCACGAGTCACGAGGGGGTCCAGCCCACTCGTGACAAGATCCTCTGACCACTGACTGAGCTGGAGATCCCAAATGGCCTGTAGACCTTCACATAGGATTCAGTATAAAATCTTACATATTTGGGATCCTCCACAGTGTTACATAGATTTACCAGTAATCTACTCGCTCTCTACTAGCTAGAGTAGTAAACCCATTTCGGATCTATTATTATTATTTATATCCGCAACATCCGAAAACAGGCCGAAATTAGGGCGGACAACTTCAAAATAAAAATACAAACTTCAACCTTCAAATAATAAGACTGCATGCAATGATGTGAGAGACTGCATTCATGCATTGTGAAATTTTAATATGATCACACGCACCTGGAGATATCACTTTTTGCATATTACCGTCACTGTTTTAGTGTATCACACAACAATTGTTTTTTGTATTGCACTTTGTGATCAATCATAGAAGATGTCACTAAAATTAATGGAAAAGTTGTGATC
>JALLAR010002920.1:0-13525 GCA_036939335.1 Conticribra guillardii
ATGTGTGATAGTTTATTGACAAAGAATAAAAATATGAGAGTGACGAAACAAAACAAACGTACGATACGATATTATTATTTTGCTCGGGCGGGATTCTGACTCTTGATTCTGTTAGGATTCATTGGCTATCATCTGTGTTGCGTTCAAAAAGATTTCGTCGAGATCCAAATCTATCCAAATCCATGAATCCAATCGAGAATCGAGTGTCATATGTCTGGTTCGTCATAGTACTTTCTTACATACGTAATTATGTATCAAGTTCGTACTATACTATTCCTACATGATACACACATTAATTGGGAATGGAGTCTTGGAACTTGGAAGATAATAACATGACGTCAGTCATCTCAGTCAGTGATGTGTTATTGGCTCAAAGATTTTGCGAAGGCAAGCGAAGGCAAAAAAAACGGCGAAGGCAAATAAATTGAAAAGCATCAAATCCAAATGGCCCGTAGTAGATACATCATCATACATCATAGAACCTGATAGAACGTCATGATGTTGTAGATAATATTATGCACTATGAATACTATCTAGTACTACTCCTCTCTCTCTAGAGCGGACTTAGAATAAAAGGCAGTATTTGGCTGGTGGATGGGATCTTCGACTTGATTGCGAAGGAGAGGCGAAGGCACGACAATCTTGCGACTCAGCTAAATTATGCTTGATTAGATCTTGCTTGGATCATCCTCCGCCATTGATTATCATTCCAATCAAGTCGATCGATCGTCTCTCCGAGTTGTGAGCTGTTGGTTGTGCGAGTGATGGTGCTGTTTGCAATGATATGCGAAGCGAAGGCAAAAATGGCGAAGGTGGCTCGCTTATTGATAGTAGATATGAGAACAAAAAATAATTATTTGGAGAATAAATATGTTTTGTTCTTCCCGTTGCATTCCAAAACTTGGAACATTGATAACTAAAATTATGGTCTCTGGAGCTCGGGACTATCATCTCTCTCTCTCTCTAGAGAGAACGTAATAAAAATAATAAAATTAAAAAGAAAAAAATTGGCCCAGCATGAAAATTAAATAAAAACTGAACTCGTTACAATGAGATGAATTGGATCTTAACATGACAATCAGTATGTAAACGGAAATGCAAAATACATTAATCACTGGCGCATGAGAATGAAACAAATCACGTGCCACGGTCTTCAATCCTGATTGGAATGGCACCCATATCGTCTTCTCTGAGCTGATAGCGTCGATTCGTGCCATTAGTCATCGACACATTTGGCTTCTTGCCTTTACGGATAAGGCTTCAAAATAACACAACGCTGAAATTAGATAACGTATACTGTTCATGGAAAATGTCCTGACAATTTACGCGTTATTTACGCGTTCGTTGGAACGGCGGAATGCAGAGGTATACTGTTCACAACTGACATTTTTTGTCATTTTTGCTAATAAAATTACTTTTCGCTTCACGCGATGAACGAGTTTTTGCAACAATGACGGAACTAGGAACTAGCCTGTAGGCATCTCTCATATATTGTAGTTTGTGTTTTGTTGGTTTCGTTTATTTTTGTTTCATCTTGATTGGCCCGACTTGAAGAATTCTCGATGCGGTGAGACTTCTTGGCTTTTAAATAAGAAATTGAATATATTGAATACGGAAATTGGAGACGAATGCTCTGCTAAGGATATGGCTGTCCTTTCATTGATAGTATCTCAAAGAGCTTCATAGAAAATGTCGAAAAAGATTTGAGATCGTTTTTATTTAGGCAATTTCACACCACACACAAGTTGAAATTTGTTTGTATGGTAGAGTTATCTTCTGGAATTGAACATTCTTACGATATAGCGAAATGATATTGCACGAATTCTTCGTTACGAGCATCACTCTTTCTTGGTGTGGAGTCGAGTTTTTTTTAATTGATCTGTTTTTATATTCATGGTCGAAATTCCAATTTAAAAGTAAGGGTAATTTTCATTTCTACTTTTATTCATTAGTTATTTCTGTTGTGATAAATATTACTATGAACCTGGTTTTCTTGAAGAATAGCGGTCAATCATTTATTCAAACTTAATGTTTATGATGGAATTTGTCTGTCATCAATGCAGTGCATAATGCATGTGATTGATGCCAATTTTAAGTGTGCTCTATTTTTTTGAGATTGCTCACAGTAAGCAGTAGTGATTTTGATACACATAGTTTCAAATAAGTCTCTATGTATTGTTGGACAGTTGGACAAGATTTTGATGCAAGACCAAAGTATATCGTACTTCATCTAGAAAAATGCTTTAATTGTCTTTAAAAATTAACAATTTCTGCAACCTAAGGATTCCGCCATGGTCAAAGCACAGCTACTAGTCTAACAAGTCCTGGGTTCTCCTCTAAAAACTTTTCTCGTTCCACAAGGCCTACTTCAAAAATTGTTGCTCAACCACTGAAGCAATCGGCTGTTTACAGTTGAACAATACTTGGCGGAGCAGCCAATAGATTGTACAAAAGTTCCAATGTTGAAAGGTCATCCACGGTGTCATCTCCATGATCAACAGTGTTGCCACTATCCGACGTGTCATCTCTGAGAATGACTTCATCGGAGCTCCTCATCGCAGCAATGTGAAATGGAAGCAAACCGTGCTTATCTTCTACCAATGCCGCAGATGGATCTGCTTCAAAAAGAATGCGGACGCCACCCTCCTCCCAAGACCTATTTGCAAAACACGCCAAATGAAGTGGATACCTCCCTTCCCCATCCGCCATGGATGCTGCACTAGGATATAATCTCGAAATTTCTTCAATCAGTTCTAGTCCCGCAGAAGGACTGGCGGCAGCGGTATGCAGTACCGTCCATCGTCGAGGACTATCCTCTGGCGCAGAAATAGCCGGAGTAAATGCTGAGTAGATGGCTTCAATTCCACGATCCCATGTAGTACGCCCCGATTCGCATGCCAAGTGAAGAGGTAATCGCCCCGTTCTATCAACAAGAGATGCTGCACGAGGATTGGCATGGACTAGGTTCATTATCAAGGATGGACGAGCATCAGTACTGGAGGCTGCCATGTGAAGAGGGAGACGATCCGATGCGGAGGATCCAGCACGTACTCGTGAAGCAGCAGGGTGCGCTGCAAGGATACATTCTGCATCACTGTTCCATTCTTCTCCATGCTCTGCAACATAATGAAGAGGCAGCCGACCAGTGTTATCCGCCACAGATGCTGCAGTGGGGTTGACGAGAACCAAATTTCGAATAACAGATCCTAAATCTCGAGCAGTGTCTCCGGCAGCCAAGGCAGCGGGTTGTGCAGATCCGCACGTACTCGTGAAGCAGCAGGGTGCGCTGCAAGGATACATTCTGCATCACTGTTCCATTCTTCTCCATGCTCTGCAACATAATGAAGAGGCAGCCGACCAGTGTTATCCGCCACAGATGCTGCAGTGGGGTTGACGAGAACCAAATTTCGAATAACAGATCCTAAATCTCGAGCAGTGTCTCCGGCAGCCAAGGCAGCGGGTTGTGCAGATCCAGCAGCTGCTGTAGGAGACGGTGGTCGCGCGGCTTGTGTTGGAGAGGATGGCCCTGCCGAGAGACGGGTATGGTGTCCAGCGGCANAATGAAGAGGGGTTCTGCCGAGTCCGTCTCTGCACAAAGATGCTTCTGCGTAAGTGTTGTAAACATCACGTAGTCCATCTTGTGTCCAATGCACTTTCCTATCATTCTGAGCAAGCAAATGTAGTGGGAGGCTTCCGTATCCATCGACAACCTTTGGAGCATTGGGATTCAACGAAAGAAGGATTTTGATTACGTTGCGTCCTTCCTTGCCGGAAAGAGAAGACATGGCTGCAAAGTGTAGGGCTGTCCTGCTAGAAATAATTTGTCTATCCGCATTGGGTGATGATTGGGGTTCCGGTATAGAGTTCACATCACGACCTCCTCCAAGAAGGTCATTTTCGTCCATTTCTCGAGCTTCTTCTGGATGAAGTGCTCTTGCTAGTAAAAACAACATGTGATGGCACTTTATTGCAGACACTGCATGTAGAACCCTCCATTTTCTCTTTCTCGAGATGGTAGTTGTCGTGATTTCTGTAGTTCCAACCACCCCCCCACCAATTCCTTCTTCTGTGGATTGCATTGATAATTTTGTGTTGTCCAACTCCTCACTTCCATCATCATCACCATCATCATCTTGCAAAGGGAAATGAAAGTACGCCCTCAGCAAACAATTCACCTTCTGCCACTTTGCACGAAGCTGCCTACACGCCGGTTTCTTCATAGCCTCCTTCACCCTCTTCTCCGACACCGCCAACGCCTCCATCCGCCGTGCCATGGCCTCCTCATAATAATAATTATGATCCCCATGATTATTCTCATGATGATGATTCCCCCCCAACTCCCACCCCTCTCCCTCAAACGGCTTCAACAACGCATGCAACACCCTCTTCCCATCAAACCCACCCGCATACTTATCCCACACCAACCCCAGCGGACACACCCCATCCCTATCCTCGTCCAACACCGCCCCCGGATCCGCCACCAGCAACATATCCACCACCCCCTCCGGAGCCTCATACCGTATCGCGTAATACAACGGACTCCTCCCCATGCTGCACCGTCCACTCGCCGCCCTCTTCCCCAGCTCGGGATACGAACGGAGCAATAACCTAACCACCTCGCGAGGAGCCTTGAATCGACACGCGTGATGGAGGGGGTTCCATCCCCGATCGTCGGTTTGGAGGATCGCTTCGGGATAGGCGCGGAGGAGGACTTCGATGACGTCGGCGTAGGGGCAGCGGCGGGAGCAGGCGTGGTGGAGGGCGGTCCATCGGTCGGGTCCGGCGTATTTGGCGGCGGAGGGGTCGGATTTGGTGAGGGAGGCGACCAGGTTCCAGTTGGTGATGCGGGCGGCGTCGTGGATTGCGGAGGATTGTCCGTCGAGTAGCGGATGGACCCCCCCTCCTTCCTCGTCGTCGTCATGATCATCATTGTTATTGTGTTCGCCCTCCTCGGTGGTGGTGTCCGTCGGCAAAGTCATTCCCTCTCGTGCACTCTCCGCTCGTTCCAAAACTCGCGACGAAAACGTGGGCGATGCTGTCGTTGTCGCTGTTGTTGTTGCAACGGAGAGGAAAGGAACTCCCCCCGTACTGGCGACGCGTCGATGTCGCGCCTCTCTTGTCGCACCGGCAGCTCCTCCTATTGTTCCATTATTCACAACGGTACTACCAATACCGATACCGTTACCACCAACCCCATCCGCCGTTGTATTGCGGAACAATGCCGGGGCGTCCAGCGAGAAGCCGCTTGCTATTGAGGAATTATTCTCATTGTCAAAATAATGATTGAAATCACCGTTGGATTCTCCGAATTGGTATCCGCTGCCGGTGCCAACTCCAAATCCACCGCCACTATTGATATTCGAGGAAGAAGCACCCCCCCATTGACGGAGTAACGATTCCATATCATCTCCTCTCATTGAATTCTCCGTGGCGATTCCATTGGTGAAACTTTGGCTTAAATTATTATTTGGTGGTGGTGGTGGTGGTGGTTGTTCTTGTTCGTTGTTGTTGGCAGTGCTAGATGTAGTAGTTGAAGTAGCGGTAGGATGGGCAGTGGCAATGGCAACGGTGCCGTTTTCGGTGGAGCTGGTGGAAGTGGAATCTTCCATGGTGAATGTATTATTATAATATGTAACAATTATTTAAATAATGTGCAAAGATGATGATGTATGTTGTGCACCACAGATGCGAGCAATTATTATTATTTGTGGATGGAGTATTTTATTGCTCTCTCTCTCTAGAGAGGAGAGAGGAAATCTCAAATCTCTAAATAATAATGTCCAATGGAATTCCAATGACCAACGTGATGATAATATAATGATGTTGATGCCATGCATCCATCAGACCAAGACCAAACTCAAATTGTGTGGCAGGTCCAGCATTGATTACTATTGATTGTATGAACGACGTTGCCATACAACATCATGGCCATGTTGTTTTTGACGTGAGATCTTTCGAACATGGCGAACAATCTGATATGAGAACGGGGCGGGGGGCAGGGCGCAGGGCGTGTACGGTGCACTGAGAACTGAGAAGTCCAATGCATTTTGTAGGAATCAATAGTAATTATCCTTTTACTCGAGAGTTGGGGATCTTTCCTCAGTCCTTCAGCTAGTACTAGACGGGCGGACGGGCGGAGTGTGGATTCCTTTTGCAGACGGAGTTGACGGTTTTACTCCTACATTTGGTAGGTACCAAAAAGTACATGCATGCAGTACTATGATGTTGTTGTATGCAGCACAACATGACATCTGTATGTTGTATCTAGTAAGTACAATACAACATACTCTATCTTATGCATAGTACCAAATCATTATTTTTTCATGGGGGAATGGAACAGCCCCAATATTATTACTTGTGTGTCCATTGTCTGAATAATAATTGGGACCACAAGAAACATTCTTGATGCAATTTCAATGCCAATGGCCAGTGCCAGTGTACATGTGCGTGATGTTTCTTCGTCAGTGTCAGTGTCAGCATCAGCCTCAGGCGACAGCCCCAAGACCAAGACAACGGACTGAACAATTTTGTTGACTGAATGTGACTTTGTTGTCACATTGCCATTATCTGGTCTCGAAGAGAGATCTATATTTATCATCAGTGTCATGTCTGGTGAAAGTTGCATAGTGTCCATGAGGATTACATACTTTTCAAAAGAAGTTTATTCTTGTTCTTGTTTTGAAGCATGAAGCATCCAAAGTATCAAGATCAAGCAATGGAACGAAACACAAGACAGCCCCCTTCTCTTTTTGTGTTTGTTTTGGTGCCAGTGACAACTCATGTTGATAATGTATGTTTTTGAAATTGAGGATACTACTACATCTTGAGATATGCTTTACTTTTATGTTTTGCTGAAATCATGTAAAAAGTTCAACAATGAGCAAAAACTTCTCTTATTTTTCATCTTCCTTCAGATAAAAAGGCAGGCTTTTTCTTTTTGGTGCAAAAGTAAAACTATGGGTGAAGCTTGTTTGCCATGTAATTTATTATCAAATGCAACACATTTCATATTTGGGTTATGATTTACATTAAGTGGTTCTATACATGTAAGCTGCTACTATGTATTTTTTCAGTAGTAGAGCTACTATTGCAGCACTTTATCCAAACATTGTTGAAATTATATTGACCTGTGAATAAATGACAAGCCTTTTGATTAGTCAAGTTGGTTGGTCCAAGATAAATAACTATTATTGTTATTCACACCACTGAAACCTGAAAAACACACATTACAAATAAAAAATCATGCTGCAGCCTCAATATTTTAAAAGGAGAGAGAGAGAGAGTAACACAAATATATGAACATGGCAACACAATGTGCAATATCAGTCATGGGGCATATATGTGCAATGTGCAATGTTGATTGGGGTCTGCTCTGTCCTATCATGATCATAATAGAATTGTTAGGCAATAACACTCATGTTTTATATAGTGTGTCACAATAATAATTAGTACACACAATACACACAAACACACACTCAAACGCAAACACAAGGGCACAATGCTAATTTGGAAATCAAACTGAGCTTGCATACAGTCATGGGCCCTCTTTGACCTTCTTTCTTGTGTCAGTTGGGAAAGTGTTTGGCGGTGACAATGGCAGGTGCACCTCTCTCTTATTATTTACAAACTGGTTAACATCATTACTATATATATATATATATGTATATATGTATATATAATCCACTCAAATTCAATATGACAGCACATCAATATTGTGGCATTGTTTTGATGAATTCCATAAAAATCATTTCTGTGGATGTAGATATTGGTGTTGATGTTGCAACATCCCTTCAAATTGTACATCAACTTCAATCTGATATAAATCTTTTTGTAAGATGTCCTACTGCAACTGCAGCATTTCAATCTCAATGGGACCGACCTATTCTAAGAAGAGAAAATGTCCACAAGTAATTACCTCAATCCTGACCAATCTATAGTTTAGTTGATCTTCACAAAAAAGGCAAAAAACAAAGGCCGATTGACTGCAATATAATATAATGTAAGTAGGTAGCTCAAATCTTCTGCATCCTTTGGAAAACTGATATAGAACTGATATAGAGTTATAAATGGATTTTATTTTGCGTATTTTTGTTTGATTAATTATACCACAACAGTGTTAGTATATCTGAAATTGAAACGCAATTGCATGTTAATATTCATTTTCTTCACTAACACCAGACTTGCACAATTCTCTGGGCATTAAATTCACTGCGTTGCAAAATAATAAGAGTTAACAATTATGAGCCACACACTACAACAATACAGTTTATTACAACATCACATGCACTGCAAAATAAGTACATTGCATTGCTACTTCTGGAATGAAAACAAAAATAGGGTTTCAACCACCCCAAAAAGTTGCTCAGAATGAACAAAGTTACAATATTTGTCATTATAAAATAAAAGTATTTATTTACATTGGAATCAATCGAGATCGATCTATTAGAGATAAATAACCCCCTGGAAGTTGTGAATAAAAGTCCCACAATGCATCTTCCTCCAGAAACCGCGCCGTAGCAAAATCAACGGTGCCGGCCACACAATTCAATTTGTCACCCTGACCTGGTTGATTCTGATCATAAGAAACTACTGGTATGTGAATCGACGATGCTGTTGAAAGAAAATCAGTCTCGAACACCATGTCAGATGGGCAAGATACTCTGAGAGACAGTACAACAACCTCAAAAGGATGGAGGACAATGCCATCAGTGCAAAGATTTGTATTGTTGTTGCATACACCAAAGTCGTTAGAAGGAATGGTGTTGCGATGGTTTGCACCGTCGATGACATCACTAAAATTTCTACGTAGAAGGATTTGTGGTGCCCATGGTCCATTTTTCACGATTTGGAATGTCTCGCCACCTACGTTTTCACAATTATGATTGAAACAGTCTTCTTCCTCACTCAAAGTCTTTATGCGAATAGCTGACAAATCATGCACTGCCAGCAAACCAAACCCGGATTTAGTATTTTGTAGGCAAAGTTTTAATTCAAGATAGCGCCGATCTTCTCTGTATGGAAGGCACATATTCCGTTGTCCCAGACCCTGCCCAGCCACAGTCTTGGTACGGCAATTTTCAGCGTGATTTATCATGCACCAAACGCCAAGATATTTCGCAGCTCCACTACCGCTGCCATCATTGTTGTTGCGTTGCCCACGCCTCCTCCAACGCTTGCACGGTGATGCAAAGACCGCTCCACCCGACATGCTTCCGCTGGTAATGCTCGTCTCTGGAATACGCGACGTTAACGATAATGCACGGTAGGCAAATTTCCAAGTCGCTCCACCATAGGACATCGGGCGGCGCTTACGGCGTTCACCCTCCAATGACATTGACGATGATACGCGACGGACTGCGACAACGGTACCTTGGCGTTTGTGTTTCGATGCATCATGACGTCTTCCCTTATCATTGCAGCCGATGCCGAATCGGCGTTGGACAAGTGCGAACCAAGTCACATCATCCGAAGCCAGGGATGCCATGCCTTCTCGTTTGCCTGTCTCGGTCATAGATAGAGCTGACAAGGATGGGATGTCCATGTAGCCAATGATAGACCGAAGTACTTCATTGGGCAAAGCATCAAACGCCCCGCGAATTTCTCTTTCAATTTCAAATGACATGGCTTGTTCAAGCGCCATTGAAGAGTCAGGCAAAGGGAGCGGAGACACCAAGGGCAACCGGAACTCCATTATTGCTTGATAAATGTAATTGAAGCAATCCCATATTATTGTTCGTAGCCACCAACCATGGTTTTCATGTTCATGTTGCAGAAGTGGGCTTGCTGTTGGCGGTTGTGTCAGCAGAAAAATCGAAGAATCTTTTCACCGGAAGAATGTTCTTCGTAGTACCTAGACTTAGTACTAATTCCTACATCAGTATTTTCAGAATTCAAACTCACATTTTTGCCGCCGTCGTGCGTGCGTGTTCTTGGCCTTTCT
Organism: Conticribra guillardii; assembly: GCA_036939335.1. Lineage (NCBI taxonomy): Eukaryota > Bacillariophyta > Thalassiosirophyceae > Thalassiosirales > Thalassiosiraceae > Conticribra > Conticribra guillardii. The sequence continues at coordinate 9,941 of JALLAR010002920.1, forward strand.
TGGCGCAATCAACATAAAAAATACTATCCCACCTGCTACCTGCTGCATCTACATCATATCGTAGTACATAGTACTACATCATAGTACCTCCATTATTATTATTTACAATACTAAAATGGCAACTTTCGTACAATCATGGAATAACACCATCATGTTGTATTGTAAGTCCTCTTCCGTGGCAACTAAAATTATTGCAGTAAGATGAAATGAAATGAATAAGATGCTATTGGAGACTAGTATCATTCAAAAAATAAGCAAGTTGAGCTCAAAGAGGCTACGCATCATACAAAACAACCAAATCTGTAAATAGATTGAAGTGTATTCGCTAGCCCATCAGTTATTTTGTAGCTCCAAAGGAGGCATTTTAAGGGTTGCAATGATGCACGGAATTATTAGGCAATGTAGGTTGATCATTATCTGGATGTTTACAAATGCTGGTCAAACCACTTTTTCGTGTTAATCCAGAAATCTGCCTCACTAACAACACGATCAATCGCATGATCACAATCATCGTACACTAAAAGCTTTGCAGGCACATTCTTCGCACGAAGTGAATGGAAATACTCAATACCTTGGGATGGAGGGACTCGTTTATCTTTCATACCAAGTGCCATCAACGTGGGCGCTTTTACATTATTTAAGTAAGCTATAGGGCTCTTATCCCACATGATGCCTAGCTCGTCCTTGCTGGGCGCGCTGAAGTCTGAAAAATTGTACTGCCTGTACAAATAGTTTCAAAAGATGTAGGCATCAACAAAAATGATGAAAAAATGGTGACAATGCAATACCACAAGCAACAACACACAAATGCTTACCCTGGGCCAAGTGATTCGACATAGCACCAATCAGGAATGTCAGTAGCTGTCACCATAGTTGCGATATTGGTGCAAGGATTTCTCATGGCAGCAACTTTGAAAATATCTGGGTGCTGCCCAATACAATGGCCAGCAAGAAAGCCACCTATCAACAAATATGACATAATTTAAAACATGAGCAACCTTTACCTGGAGCAAAAATCATGATAAATAGAAACAAGTAAAAAAACCTCACCATGTGAACCGCCGCAGATCCCAACACGATCTGGGTCAATGGCACCCAAATCAATAGCAGCATGTGTTGCAGCCACAACATCTAGAACATCCAATGAACCAATGTTTCCTGCCAAACTTTCCAATGCCGCTTGACCAAAGCCAGTTGAACCCCGGAAGTTCACGTGAAGAATGGCATATCTACCATGATTACATAGAAACCCGTAAGTAGGGAAAAACGAGGTTGACATACAGGTATGTGGGCCCCCATGTGGCACGACTATTAGCGGAAGTTTCTCATTGTCAGAATTTTCCGGTAGGAGAAGGATGGCCCCGACAGGAACATGTACATCCCCGTGCTTTGGCTGTGTGTTGAATATTTGGTATTTGTAACCCATTCCAGGTTTGAAGGATGATTCAAGATTGTTAGATGAAAATGAGGTAGAAGAGATGGGATGCATATCTGCCAGAATCTTTGATTTAGCAAAGTTCCCGTTGCTTTGAAGAGAGGACGGTGGCAATACACCTAAAACAGTTGGCCGATGTGCTTCACTCTGAGTAACGATAGCACCACCGTCTTCAGAGAAGCAAACAAACCGCTGACTTGATATTGTGATAGCACAGTCCACACCCTTAAGATCAAAATTGATCGGTGTCACAGAACCATCATTCAGTGATATTGACACGACCCTTGTGACAGATCCCCATTCACTAGTAGCAAGAATGCATTTTCCGTCAGGAGAAAAGCACTGTTCTGGCAACTGATTCAAAAACAGCCCAGGAAATTTAATGCCTGCGACTTCCACATTATCACCTTCTCTCTCGCCTGGCAAATGAACTACGTCCACAATGATATTTTTTGATGCACCCTTAACTGAACCTTGGGACATGTCCCAATCGCAAACATGCAACGCCATACAACCTCCATGAGTGTCAAAACCCTTCGTGTTGCAAAGATATGCCAACTTTGATGCATTTTCACTTGGTTTTGAAAATCTAGGTGACCGTGCAAGCCTATCACCTGGAGTGATACATACAAACGGAGCATTCTTTATCTTTGGTACATCTTGGCCCTCATTTTTTGCATTAGAAAGTCGGTCGAGAAGCTCACTCACGGTAGATGAGTAAATTTTGCATGGGCGCTGGAAGCAGTAAATGGCTCCCAATCGCCTTGGCATTTCGTCTCCTTCCCCAGCATCCCATCCTGTGTAGACAACGGATTTCCCACATGGACTAAAAATGGGCTGTCCAAGAACATAACCCCCATCTAGCGAACTAGGATTGTTGAGTAGAGACGATCCTGGAACATTCTCAACAACACCAATTTTTCCAGTTTTGACATTTAGGCAAAATAGAGCTAACAATGCAGTTGTTACATACTTCTCTCCCCAATTTTCACTTTTCCCCACTCCTAATGTGTATTGACCGCCAACTACTTTCTGTTCTGCGTCCCGTGTAAAGAATGATGATGTTTTGGGTTTATTGATCTCTGCGCAATAAACTAAAGCAGTTTCATCGGGACTCCAACTGATTCCTCCAAACCAATCGAAATCGGTACACACTTGGCCATGTTTCTCAGATGGCAAAATAATTCGATTGGCCAGACGATGGCCATGATCTGTCCATATTTCGAATGCGTAGCGTTTGCTTTCAGAGGCACCATCGGCATCACTTACAGGGATGTTTTCCTCCACTAACACCGCAAGCTTCAATCCCGACGGAGAAGGGATGCGAGCTTTAATTTTAGTCGATAGCTCTGTGGGAGGGGTCATAATAGGAGGAAAGTCGTTTTGCCCCGGTGGCAGAGGAATATTGTAAAGGAATGAGCGCCGAGAGTTGGTGTCGATGTCACGAACGGACCTGGTAGCTTAAGAAGAAATAAAGCAAAATTAATGTACCAAAATAAAATATTAATAAGGATCAGGTTACACAAATAATGATAATAATCAGAGTTGCGTTGTACAAGAAGTGATTTACCTGAAACAAAACCATTCCTGACATAAATATTTGTCAAGTCAACCGCGGAAGACACCATGCTGTGATATGCTTCGGCATCGTCGATGTCCCCTTTTACATCCTTCAGTACTGGTGCAGATTCACCTGCATTGCCAGAGGTTACACCGTCAACGGGGCAATCCGATGGCATTGCTTTAGCCAATGATTTTGACTTTGGTCTCGAGGTGAAATCGTTGTCGACGAACGCCGTATGCAACCTTTTGGCAGTACGTGTCGATAATGATGGATGCGAAGCGAACGTTGGCAGGTATTGTTTCCCTGATGTGCAAGAAGCCGATAGTGCTGCCAGGAAAGTCACGCTGACCCACATTATTCCATGGCGGTGACGGAAGAAGGGCGGAATGATGATGATGTAAGATGTAAGCACCCACCAATGTTTTATCAAGTGTTTTTATACATAGTTCCTACGTATAAAAAAAGTTCATCGATCACTAATTATCAAGGTAGGTGTTGCTTCTATTCTGACCACACTTAGTGTTTTTTTGCTAGTGTGAAATGTGGCGCGCCCCTTGATAATGGTAAAAATACAAAAATATGCAAT
>JALLAR010002960.1:0-11981 GCA_036939335.1 Conticribra guillardii
TTTGGTGGAAGGCTTTTCTTCTTATTCTGAAGCGCATTAGTATTATATTTCAAGGCATAATGACTGGTGCCATTTAAAAGAGATTTGTTCTAATGGTTCAAATATGACGATGTCAGCAATGCAGGGGATATATTTTAGAAAAGCTTGAACAATAGCAACAATCATTAACATTATTTGTTTATTTTTACTCATTGCATTGTGATTTGTGCTTGAGTTATCAATCATCTTAGAACTACTAAGGCTAAGAACATCAGTTATAAAGTCTGGGCATTTTTGTTACGTGATATCCTATCTGTTAGCTTCGCCTCTTGTGTTATATATACACTAAGAGAGCGTCATTGTACTATCATTTGAAATAGAGAAGCAAACACCATTTCATTAATTTCTGTCTTCGCATCTCACGTGTGATCTATGAATCTGTGTATTAATGCGCAGAATTCCAATCAAATTCCTGAATATTCCTAAACAAATATAGTAATCGGGTGCTTGGCATCATCATTGAATGTTACATCCTTCAACGATGGGTCAGGCTGTTGCTTTTGCTGTACTAATAAGATGATTGCTCTCGCCTTTTTCTCGGCGGACACAGCAACGTGACCAAGTGTTTTGCACGATTTGCCAAGTGGACCTTTATTCCTTTCAGCAGCATATGCACCGTTTAGTGCAGACAAGAGTGCTAAGAATGGACACACGAGAACCCAGACAAGAAGTTCACATCCTGCCATGACTGATGCCCGAAACGGATGTTTAGCTAGTTCTGGATCTTCTTCAAATTGTGGTGAAGGAATAACCTCAATGGCAGGATCTTCTGTGTCCCCGGCCTCGACNTGTTGGTTTCCCTCGAGGCCCCTACACAACGCGCCACCATTGATCTACAAGCACAGCTTGCCGTCCTGACCACCCGTGAGTGGCCTTCCCATCGAGAAGAAAGCAACAGCTTGATACCCACCCACGATGGCCGAAGCTACGACGATAGAGTCGCCTTTTCCTGGAGAACCGTTCTCCGCCCGCAGATCCGACCAAAACTTCTGATTTTTCTTGGTTGACGGCAATGCACGCAATGGATCGTGTGATGATATCACTAGTAGGTTGGCTCCGTTTCATCTCGACGAATGTCGAGTCAAACGTAGTACCGACTAAACTCTCCATGATTACGACAGTAGTGCTGCTACATTTGACGACTGTTTTGTTTGAAATTTGAAATTCAATGTTGAGTGCCGACACGCCGACACTTCGTGGCTGGTTCGCTGTCAGAAGCGTATCTACCAAAGGGTTATCGCAGGATTATCACAAACGTTGACAATCTTCGTTATAAAAGGCCAGGTTGGAAGAAGCGAAAACAGCGAAAATACGACGACAATGGAAAATATTGACGTTGAAGGAACTCCATTTTCTGTCATTATGGACAGAGCAGTAAAGCTCAAGAGCCTTCAAAATTCGCATCTTCGTGCCAAGTATGACAGTTACCCTGACTTCCATCAACATTCGATTTTTCCTCTACAAGAAGTCAGTAAGGCACGAAACCTCGAAACTTTTGATGACAGATTTGCGGCTGCAAATAGTATGAAAGGAGAAGGAAACTCTAAATTTCGGGATGGCTGTTTCGGTGAGGCATTGGCAAAGTATGAGATGGCACTGGCTGTTTTTTGTTATATTGAAAACACCAATCCAATGTGGAAGACTGATGTAAGCTGTCGCGACAAATTTTGCAAATGAGATTTGTTCTTTCAATGCTATTTTCAATCTAAATATTGTCATAATAAATGTGTTCTCAGGGAATCAAAGATGAATTCATCAAGGAAGTGAACTATCGAGGAACAACAGAAGCAGAGCTTCAAAAGGTTGATAAGTTCCTTGTAAATTGCTACAACAACATTGCGCTAGTCTTGTACAAAACAAATGATTACCATCAAGCAATAAAAGCATGTGATTGCGCCATTGCAATCGACGGAACAAAGGATAAATCATATCTTCTTCGGTCACAGGCTCGTCTCGCTCCAAAGAGCGCTGGTGCTTTCGAGCAAGAGCTGGCCATGTCAGATCTGGAAACTGCGTTCAGAAACAACCCTGAAAGCAAGGAGATAAGGTAATTCGTATTTTACCTTGACATTTTTTTGCACCTTTAACTATTATTCCTACTAGGATAGTCGACTAAAATACATACCCTATTATAACTCACAAGGAAAAAACTGAACGATTTGAAACACTCAGTCCGATCTCAAAGAACAAGAGACAAACAAAATTTCAATGGGCTGTTCAACAGAGGCGAAATATACTGCAGCCAGGAGCTCCAAAAAGAGAAGGAGATACAGAAAAAGTGCAAAGAAAAAGATGCTATGGACTCAAGCAATAGAGATATTATTCTAGGAAAGCAATTAGCTCGATTCTACGAGGAGAGAGAAATGAACGAGGAAAAGGAACGAATCGAACAAAGTCTGCAGCGTGAAATGAGTATGCAGCAAAAGCATCAAGATGTAGATTTTCAAAATCCTACGGAAAAAATGATCCAGGATGCCGAATCAATGGGGGTGAATCTCCGGGATGCACACACCATTGCATTTCTCAAAAAACTACAACAGGAAAGCAAGAACGGCAGCTGCCCGAACAAAACAAAATGCGGCATGGATGTAAACAGCAGTGCATTTGCATCACACAGTCACAGTCGATTCAGATGGATTGCACAATTGTTTCAGGGCAATTCCAATGCCTTCGTTTTTGGATCAATGCTATTTTGTTGTGTATTGCTTGTGCACAAATGTTGTGTGCTTTCTAGTATTTGACATGGGCTACTTTTTGATTACGAGGATTAAAACAATTTGAAAACAAAAAAGCTTCAAATTGTTATTTCTGTTTCCATATTTTACTGCCCTTGTGTATACATTGCCAGAGTGTCCACAACATGTTAAAATAATATTTGGCATGTAAAAGAGTGTGACTCTACATAAAAGAAGTATTGTTATTCAAAGGGGCACTCAAGATACTACCATCTTTCCCATTATTACTTCGTACCTGCTATGAAAAGGCGGCAGCAAGCCTCGATACATTTTTATATTATTGGGCGGTAAGGACTAACTAAACTCCAGCGAAGCTTTATTGCCAAATCAAAACAAAATCTTCCAATCCAAATTATTAGTTTTATCAATCAATACTTTATAATAATAAATGCAGGTCTTCCGATGGCAAAATATTTGGTATGAGCAATCACAATGTGTTCATGGATGAAGTTGAGCCTCTATTCTTTGCCAAGCAATCAAAAATTGAGTCTTTCCACCAGCAACTTTATGCATGGGGGTTCAATAGCATTGTAAAGAGAATGAAAAATCATAGCTCCTGGTATCACAGGCACTTCCGTCGAGATAAAAAAGACTGCATTGATCTAATTAAGCGCCGTGCACTAAACAAAATCATCAATACCAACACAACCACCCACTCAATTGACAACGGCGATCTTACCAGTACAACCTGCCGCACTTTCGTTCCAAAAGAGAGTCTCGAGCAGGTTGGAAAGAACGTCAATCCTGTCACAACAGAAATCCAATCATCCATGTTTCTTGGCTCTAGCCCCGTGCTGAACAAGGTGGAAAATGCCTGTATCGGTACAATGCAGTGCTATCCTGTTAGAATCGATTTGGGCGTTGACCTCGCATCGGTATTTGATTCCTAACTTGGTAAGATAAAAGATACAGGATGATCATTTTTTCACGTGCAACGGTAGTTTTTTCTGGGTTTTACTCAGTCTATCTTGGAGGATGAAACAAACTGTCTAATATCACACTTTAACGTGGCCGGCTACTTTGTGAGACAGCATATCCCACTATATAAGGCGGATTTACTTTTTTATCAAGATTGCCATAAATTCAAATAAGTAGCATGAGTATTATGTGAATATTAATTCAACTCCGTCATGTCAAACATATCCTTTTCTCGTTTCTTCAAAGAATTCAAATGATAATTGATAGCATCAACCAATGAAAGGTTGTTCCGGGAAACGAGTTTAATTCAAGGATGTTGCTAGGCGACATGATTTAATGCACCGATCCCTTTGTCAACACTAGGGTATGGCATGATGATTGAAATGTATGAATAAAATCAAGTTGGTGAGAAGACTTCTCGATTCATGAAAATATGTGCTTCAATTTGAATAACTTCCTTTTAGAAGTAGTTAGAAGATTAATATCTATATAAAATGTATGCATTCCAAGGACTATTAACGCAGACATGTAGCATTGACACAGCTACATGTGTATCCAGTGACATAATGCAAATTATGCTGGTGTGGTACAGGCATTGGTCCTGTCCTTAAACGGTGTTGATGGTGCTGGATCAGCTTTGATAGCAGCCTTCTTGCTGAAGAGTCGCGGGTTGATCGTAACACTCTTGGTACAGTCATTGGTCTTGTAAATCCCGACCAATCTATCAGCAAGCTCGAACATATTGTTACGGAGGGAAATGATGATGAATTGCGCATTCTTTGTCCTCTCCTTGATGTAATGAGCAACAATTGATACATTTTTGAAGTCTAATGCAGCATCAATCTCGTCCATCACATACAAAGGGGTTGGTTTAAAGTGGTGCAATGCAAATACAAGAGCAAGTGAAGAAAGTGTTTTCTCTCCTCCAGAAAGATTCGCAATGTTCTTCCACGATTTCTTAGGGGGGCGGACAGAGAAAACAATGCCCTCGGAAAATGGATCCAAGGAATCTACAAGCTCCAACTCTGCGTCACCTCCAAGGGTAATCATTTGGTACATTTCTTTCAACTTCAGGGTGATAATAGAAAAGCCGTCCATGAACTTTTCCAGTCGAAGCCTACGCAGATCTTCGTGGGCTTTTCTTGCCTCATTACGCTCGGATGTGATTTGGTCTAGATCAGAAACACTGTAAAAGAATGAAATATGGCATGAATGTTAGATCCAGCAATAGAAAATTTAAGAAGAAAAATAATTCATTAAACATACCGTGAAAGATAATCAGCTTCCTTCTTCCTGTACTCTGCAATTGCTCCCATGTTCGCATTTTTTGCAATGGAGTCACGTTCCTTTTCAAGAACAGCGATGTCATTCTTAATTGATTCAGTGTTGTATTGCTTCAAAGAGGTGTCAGCCAGTGTTGGCAAGGAAGACGACTGTGATGCTAACCTGTCTTCAGCAGCCTCAGCTGGCGTCTCATTATCCTCTTCCATGGCTTCATCATCCTCCTCTTGCTCATTATCACTTCCTTCGCTGTCGTTTTCTGGATCGTCCTTGACTTTCTTTGTATCCTCGTTCATGCGTTCATCATCATCTTCATCCTCGTCATCAGAAAAGTCGTAGTCATCCTCCTCCTGTTTTTCAACTTGGCACAACTGTTTAATTTCTCTCTTCCAATGAACTTCCTTCTTCTCTGAGTCTTTGATCTGTTTTTCAAGAGTTTCAATTTTGGCAGACAATTCTACTTCAATGCACTTGAGCTTGGTTTGTTCCTGTTTGAGCTTATCACACTCCTTTGAAACACTTTCTAGTGCTTTCCTCTTTTCGGCCTCTTCTTCCTTAACTTGTTCATATGCTTCCATGACTTCCTTTGCATCGTTCTCTAAAACTTGGTGCTCTTCCTGCATCTGCTCCAGTGCCTCCTTACTCCTCTGTAAATCGCCCTCTGCTGCTCTTTTAACTTTCTCTGCTTTTTGAATTGCTTTCTTTGAGTTGATAATGGTGCTCTTGGCAGAGTTCAGCTCTTTGTTGGCATGGTTGAGGTCAGCCTTTGCCTGGTCACATACTTTCTGCTGGTTCTTAAGTTTCGATCCACCTGCATTGATGATATTCTTTTGAAGTTTGGAAACTTCAGCTTCCAACTGCGATGCAGCAGAAACGCATGATGCCATTTCGGCCTTGCATTGTTTAACCTTTTTGGTGAGCTCATTCTTCTTCATTTGGTCAGATTCCGAGAGGGTACTTTGTTCGCGCAAAGAAGGAAGCCTTTTGGTAAGCTCTTCCCTCGTTGTATCAAACCCTGAAATTTGCATTTGAAGCTGAGGCAGCTTGACAGAAAGAGTCTTGATGCGTTTGTTTAGAGACCTAATCTCGTCACTCAACTCGCGACGCTGAGCGCGACATTTCTGAAGTTGTTCATGTGCTGATTTAGCCTCATCTTCTAGTTTACGGCATTCTTCTGGTGAAGCCTCATTCACTGCAAGTGCATTGGATGCACCCTTTTTCCCATTCTGTTTAACGACAATAACAAAAAAGCAAATGTTGTCAGTGAAGGTAACCTTGCTAGCAGTTTCAAACAAAAATATTGGATGTACTCACAGACAGCTTCATTTTTCCTTTTTGAACAGATTTTCCACCTCCCGACATGGTTCCCGAAGTCTCGATAAGGTTTCCATCCATAGTCACCACCCTCCAACGTTTGCCATATTCATATGCCCATCGAGTTGCAGTTTCGAGATCAGGAGCTACGAGTGTAATACCAACAGCAAGAAAGATTGCTGGTGTGATGGAAAAATGAGCTGGCGAAATGAGATCAAACAACTTTGGTGCACCTTCTGGAGTTTCAACCACTCGATCGTGAGCCCCTTTCTTCATCTTGTCCAGAGGGATGAAACTGGCCCTTCCCAAGTTGTTCTTTCGGAGGAATTCAAGGCACTTTTGAGTTCCTGCCGTGGTTTGGACGACAATATGATCGAGCATGCCACAGGCTGTAGAGACAGCGACGTCGTACTTTTCTTCGATTGTTGCAAGATCACCGAGACGACCCATTACTCCACAGTTAGCGAGTTCGCCACCCTTCTTGGAAGCTTTGAGGATGGCCGATGCGACACGCGATCGTCCTTGACTGCCCTGCATTGAAGCCTTTGCAACCTCAACCTGGGTCTGTAAAAACAAAAGAGGATAGATTATCATGAGAAACTAATAGACTTCTATTTCAAGAGATCACAAGCTTGAAAAAGTATCTTACCATAAGCTCAGAACTCTTCTTTGCCAAAGAAGTCTCCTTTTCAACAAGTTCCTTCGATTCCTGCTCGGCCACTTGCACACGTTGCTTCGACTCCTCCAACTCCCTCTCGCATGTTTGCAATTCCTCCCTCTTGGAAGACTGCTTGCTATCCAATGATGATAATTCCTCCTCCGCAGATTCCAATTGTTCTTTGGCACGGGACACAGCATCTTCCAGCAAATTCACTTCCATTTGCGCTGTTTCCAAAGAGTTTTGAAAGACAGTCCTCTCTTGTTGCAACGGTGCAAGTTCTTGAGATTTTTGTTCGAGCTCAATACGAAGTTGCTCCGTGATGCCTTTCGTCTCTTCAAAAATCTCTTCGAGCTTGGCATCCTCTTCCACTTTCCTTTCGGCGCATTCCTCAATTTGCTCTTCCAAGGTAGGAAGACTCTCCTCCGCATCCGCCATGGCAGTCTGTGCATCCGCAATCTTCTTCGTCTCCCCCACCACCTTAGCATCCAATTTCTTAATCGTTCCCTTCTCATGCTTGATATTCTCACGCATCTGAATATCCTGCCGTTCATACGATGTATATTCCTCCTTGGTCTTTGTCAACTGCTTATGAATAACATCATATTCCTTCGTCTGTGCTACAAGCCCACTCTCAATTTCACCCACACGCTCATCCGCCGCACTGAGCCTCGCTCGATCTGCCTCCAATTGTTCTGATAATTCCTCTCGTTGTTCCTGCGCTTCGCTCCTCTCCCTCCTGGCATGCATACCATGGATTTGATACAAAATATTCTTCTTTCTGCGAATTTCACGATCCTTCCCCACCAATGACTGAGCCTCAGCCTTGGCACCTGCCAACCCATCCTTTTCCTTCTCCGCAGCCTTGACCCGGTTCAATTTCTCCTGCCTCAATTCCGACAATGCCTCCACCTTCTCCGCCGCCTTGGTCGCATCCTCGACAAACTTGTTGGAACCAATAATATCTTCCAAATATTCCAACAACCCCTCGTCATTTTCATTCTTACCCTTGGGAGGCATCATGGAAATCATTTCGACCTCGCCCTGCAAAATGAGGAAACGGTTATTATCCAAATCGATTCCCTTGGAGCCAAGAAATTCCGCCACCTTTTTAAACGTGGCGTTTTTATTCCCAATTTGATATTGCGATGAATTATCCCTCCGGGCCAAGCGCGATACCACCATTTCGCTATTGGGTACAATCTCATAATCCTCGTCTCCGTCGCCGGTATCGATAATTTCCACAAAGTGCACCGAGACACGGGCATATTCCAAGGGAGAGTTCTTGTAGGCGTCGGAAGAGTGGATTAATTCGGATACCTTGTTGAGACGGAGCTTTTTGGCGCGTTTGCCAAAGACGAAGAGCATGGCGTCAATGACGTTGGATTTTCCAGATCCGTTGGGTCCGACTACGGCGGAGAAGCATTTGTGGAAGGGGCCAATGGTTTTGGTGCCTGCGTAGCTTTTAAAGTTTTCGAGGACCTGATTGATTTGTTGTGGGCGAGTGAGTGAGTGAGTTTGGTGAGTGTGGAAACGGTGAGAATTTAAGCATTCATTTTGTATGTTTTCAAAAAGGGAGCCAATCATTCCATTTCGAACTCACCATTTGAGTAATCATGAGACGAGGAGTGGGTTTTTCTTCCATCTCTGCCGATGCAACACCGTCCATGATGGGGGCATCCACCGTCGGTTCGACATCCATCGTGGCGGCTGCCGCGGAAGAAGAAATGGGTTCTGGCAAGTCGGCGGTCATCATTGGCATGTCGCTATCCGTGGTGCCGTCCATTTCCATCTTGGAATGTACTATTATTATGATGATCTAAAACGAGAAGAGTTGTGTCCAGGAGGGTACTAATTAATGAAGAAGAATTTGGCGGAAATGACAATGGTTTTTGTTGATTGCTGTTGTTGCTTTAATTGTTCTGTATTCTGGCGTCTTTGGGGTCGCCTTGTGGCTACTAGCAAGCAAGGCAGGGAGCATCGCATCGGCGGGCCGCGATTGAAAGATGGCTTTGCTTTTCTTTATTTTTTTGTTTGTTTGCTTTTGATGGACGGAACAAACGTCCGCCACGTAGAAATTTAAAAACTTGGTAGTAAATAGGGATACGTACGAAGGATTTCATACGTACTTGAATTTAAATCTGCTTCACGATTCTGGCAAGTAACGGTAAAATACATTGCTCCCTTCGTTTTATCATGAATTGAGAATTATCATATTACTGTTGTTTAGAGTGCGCAAAAATCGTGGGCAGTTATTGTAGAGATACGTATGGTACTACCTAGTAGTATTACCTAGAGAATTTTTTTCTATCATCTATTACACAGGCACTGAGAGCTGAGAGCTGAGAGCGGAGAGCGGAGAGCGGAGAGCGGAGAGCGGAGAGCGGAGAGCGGAGAGCGGAGAGCGGAGACATGATGTGAGCGGAGACATGATGTGAGCTGAGAGCTGAGAGCTGAGAGCTGAGAGCTGAGAGCTGAGACATGATGTGAGCTGAGAGCGGAGAGCGGAGAGCGGTGAGCGGAGAGCGGAGAGCGGAGAGCTGAGAGCGGAGAGATGAGAGCGGAGAGATGAGACATGTGAGCTGAGACATGTGAGACATGTGAATGAGTGAGACTGTCAGTGCTGCCATCTTTCTATTGTCACTTCAAGAAATTGGTAAGCCAGCAATGTAATTTGTAATTTGCAATTGATAGCAATGCTTTGTCATGATCATTCCCATACTACTGATGATGAATGTTGAAATGGTGTGTTATTTTGTCATTGAAAAGCAAACAGTTGTAGAGAAGCAGGAAGCAGCTGCAATTTGTATGCATTTGTTGGCCTGATCACACAGGAACAGTAAACAGTAATCCTCAGTATCATTATTTGTGATGCCTTTATTATCCACTCTCACATTAACAACACAAAAACTTTTAATAAATTACAAGTATCAATTGCCCAGGGCCAGGGAGTGAGCAATTGCACAATTTTGGCCAACCAGTTGACGGTAAAGTGTTAGGTGTTTGTTACACCCATTTAAGGCTGACTCAAAACTTGGAAATGCTGGATATATAACCCAAGAAAGGTCACAACCTATATCAACTGTTTGTGCCATCCTACAAAAAGCACTATTTCCACAGGAAACCAAGGATATCCATGGGTGTTCTTGTGATGGCATGTGCATGATGTGGAACATAGTCCTACATGATAATGACAACTAGTATTGTAAAAAGGCACCTTGCAAGTACTAACTACTACTAATGGCCCAGCAGTTGCAGTTGGAGGGCATACATCTTTGTGGAGAAATGGCAGTATGAAGTTGTTGAAGAAACTTCTTGAGAACAAGAAGTACATGGTTGGTTAGAAAACAAGCAGTCTTTTGTGATGCAGCCATCACAATTGAAGGGGTTGAGTTTTCCATCAAAAGTATACTGATTGGGTAGACACTGATATCTTGTTATTGTCCCTTGTTGGATTTGACTTACCAAAATGAAAATTGGGTGTTGTTGCCTTTGTCAACATAAACTTGAACAATTTTCTTCTTGAGAAGGATATATTCCTTCCAAGCAGTAGTGTCACTGTTGTCTGGCTGTCTGGTGGTCTCTTTCATTGCCACCAACACATCAACATCATCCTCTGTGTTTTTGGGCTTTTATTGATGCACAAGTCAAGACACCATGTGCATCATGGATCATTGTGATCATATTGAGTGCCAAGATATGCTGTTGCTCAGTTGACTTCAACTTGGAGATGTTTGTTGCTTGCTTCCTTCTACACTGTGAAGTATCTCTTCTGGAACATTGAGTGAATGACAAGAATTTGCCAATGTCAATAACAATGATACCACTATCTTGATATGCTTTTGCCACAGTGGCTCTGTCAACTAAAAAAACAGCAATACAAAATTTTACACTTTCAATGGATTAGCAGGAAAACCACCACCACAGTTTTGAGAACAGGATTCTTTGAAACACATATTCTTGTTCTTTGTTCCTTGTTTTCAGGTAGTAAGAGCATAATATGTAATGTGGAAGAATTTAACCAATCTATTCCATGGTGGATTGCCGTGGAGTGCTGGAAGGCTTCGGCTTTGGCATTTAGGATGATGCAATATCTGTCTCTTAGATAATTTTCAGACCCCTGTAAATAGAGCAGATATGACCTATGGTTGGTCATTGTAACCTGCTTTGTGAAACACACTCCTACCATATCCTTTATCCCATTGCAGCAGCAGTGCCCAATCACTATTTCAAATAAAACAAAAGAAATATCATAGCAATATGTTTTAGATTAAATACATGCTGGGATGGTATGTGCTGGTTTAAGCATCAATATTGCCCCCAGTACCTGAAGTTTAATAAAAATAACAACAATGGCAAAAAAAATATTTTGATACTGGAGAGCCAATTGAAAAATTGCACTCCTCTCGCTTGGCCTCTTGCTTCCAATTCATCATGCAGTCTGCACGAGGTTCGTTTTTTGTTTTCTGCATACCACTGTGCCATAAAAAGAGTACTATTGTTTTGTGGCCACAAAACGTGTACCACGAAGAAAATGCCTAGCTTTCTCATGACGGTAGATTGTTGAATTCTTCCGCCATTGCTGCCGTCAACACCATTCCCTCTTGCTTGTCCTCCCACACCATACACAATCCCTAGACATTACACAGGGCATCTCCAGTGTATCTCCAGTTGATTATTGAGTAACGAGGTTGATCGTGGTCGTCACCGCTGCATGAAATTATGCTCGTCCATGTCCGCATCCAAGCGTTCGAGGTTTCAGCTCACTTCACTGGCCTCCCATCCTTCCCCCAACAAGTATCATTATCATCTCACCAATGACTACACCCACTTCCATTTCATTGATTGAGTTCGTGATTGTTGTATTGCACCCTGACATCATGGGATTTCCTGATCCCCAAAAATGAGAGGGACGAAAAGCAACAAAGAATGCGAGTGTGATCGACCAACAATTCACTCGATCGGCTAACCCCCGTCATGTCTTCATTCTCCCATCAATCCAATGATTCAACAATCAACCTAAACAACAATCACCA
>JALLAR010002961.1:0-11512 GCA_036939335.1 Conticribra guillardii
CTGCCGCTTTCACAGTCAAATGATTTACTAGTACTAATAAGCAATTGCAATTCTCATGGGTGGAGAAACGCAACACAGCCAGCAATTACCGTGGCAAACTTCTTGGTACACTGGGTGCACTACTCATTATCAAAGCAATGCTGCAACTGCAACTAATACCAGCCCACACAATCCTCCCTCCAACAGAATACCACTGCGGCAACATGGGCGCCATCTTCCACTCCAACCAACCATTCCAATTCCACCCTCTCAAAGATAAACAAAAACGACTCGATGTACTCACACATACAAAGCCTCCTCCATGACTTCCACGACCAACTCCACATAAAATGCAACCATGTGGATGGGCACCTTGATAAAATATTACGGTTCAACCAGCTGACCCCAATCCATCAGGAAAACATCATTGAAGATGGACTGGCAAAGGAAACTCTAAAACATGCCATTGAACATGACCTGTACATCTCCTACCACTTCCCATTCGAACACACTCAATTGTATCTTGCAGGAACAAAGATCACGGGCACCCAAAGTGAAGCTCTCTAAGATTGGTGGGGTACAGCCCTACCAAACAACTCTACCATGACATGCATGTCATCCATTGCGACCACTTTGACCTAATTCACTGGGATGGAAATAAAACGGCCCTGCGCCGATTCCCAAAACTCTTTCCAAATTGGTTGACCAATCACTTCTCTAACTTCTGTGGAACCAACTGCCAGGTATTACAATGGGACAAATCAGTTAAAAACTAGTGCCCCAGCTGCCACTGTTGGAACAAAGATGTCCACAGCATCCTGTATTGTCCTGACGAAGGTCGCACGGCATATTTTAGAGGATTGGTTAAAGATATTAACATTTGGCTCAAGGCCAACCACACAGACCCTGACCTAGCCCACCTCATCTACACCTTCCTCCTTCGCCGAGATAGACAACTAATAATTTTGGAATTTGTTGTGGAAGACTTGGACCTACATGATGTTGCCCACATCACTGACATTCTTGGCTGGAACAACTTCCTCCTCAGCCGAATCCCATGCTCTGCCATCAAACTCACATAACTGCAAAGGCAGCTGGTGATGAAACATCTCCTTCTCACAACACACCCCCAATGGCTATTTAGAAACACATCTGTGCACATGCGGTCCCTTGATGGGCACAAACTAAGTGAACACAGCAAAATATGAGGACATCCGTCACCTCCTCACAATTGGCCCCCGCGACCTTCTCGGACGAGATCGCTCACTTCTAACCACTGATTTGACGCAATCAAGTCTAGTCCCACTGAAATCCGCCTCATTTGGTCATCCTCGATGAACACTGTGTTGATAGCAGTGGAGCACTCCCATGCCAATAATTTTGACTCAGAACCCCCTGATTGACACCTGACTGACTCAAAAATATTGATCTAGATAGATCAGCTTCCCTATGTAAGACCTTTCCGCCATAAACCACACATGTTGATGTACAGACAAGCTGAAAACGTACAAAACAATCCTTCGAGAATGAAATATTCAACTTTCATGTATGTATATATTTGTTCAGGAGAATCTGAGCTTTCCAAAAATGTGCCATTCAATTATGCTCAGCTGATCCTTTGAGGCAATATTTTCCACCAAAGTTCATGGTCGAGGTGTTGGGAGAGTGGATCCCGGCCTGGATATGCAATACGTTTTTACATAGGAAGAAAAAAATCATGCCCGCGCACAATTTTTGTCGAAAATCTTTGATGGCGATTTTCGCATTTTTTTTTCAAAACGATGTCTGTCCGATCGCAAAACCCTAATGAGTTTTCTTAACCTGTGTGGTTAACGGCAGAACAGTCTTGTTTATTGGATGAGGTATAAACAATACCTACAGCCTTGTTGATGTTGCTCTGCTTCGGTGGAAAAGAAAGACAAAAATTACGTCTACCCATAGTGGTACTTTACTAAGAAAAAATTTAAATTTTATTATCGCAGCTGCTCGCGCTCCGGATTTTGCCTCCACCCAAAGCCAACCCCGGCCCACCTCCATCTCCACTGCTCTGCTTCTATGCGAAGCTCCCTCCCACCTCCGTGTCCATACAAGCACAATCATCTTGCCTCCGCATCCAACACTGATGGTGACACGGCAAGTCTCCTCCATGCTGTTGTACAAACCAGCTCCCCTGAACATGCAGCAATAGACATCTCCTCCTTCATAACAAATGCGGCCTCTACCCCCATCTAAACCAAACCCAAAGCTAAAAAATACAACAATGAACTGAATTGGATTGCGCACACAGTCTCTGAAGAATTATTTGGTTTGTATTTAAATAATGCACTCCTAGTCATTAAATATAAATAAAATATTAAATACTATTTTGAATCAGTTAATTGTTACTCAATGACGCTCAGGGATGATGATGGCACTTTTCTTATTTCTTTGATTGCCTTTTTATGGTTAATTGTTCCATGTTTAATGACAATAACAAGGGTGTATGAATCAAACTTGATGCGGCACAAGGTGCCATTGTTGCCGACCATGAAGTTCCGGCCAATGGCAGCATTTATGTGATCACCATCACTTCTGAGGTCATTGCTCGTATTGTACCTTTTGCGATACAAAAAAATCATGCCAGCGTGAAAAAAATAATGATGGCATGAATTTTTGGCAATGATTCGTGCGAGCTTGAGGTTCGATAGATATGGACAGATATTTTGTACATACGGGTACTTGGATGGGTACGCACTCTATGTACAGCTCGTCCAGGGTCTTCCTGAATCACTTTCTTCCTCTTCAACCTCACTCACACGAATCTACAATTGATACTCAATAATCGTTCGAGACACGAGATCATTAACAGCAAACCAATCACAACTTAAAAAGCCGTGTTATAGCAACACAATGGTAGAAACAGCAGCTCCCTAATCTAACGAAGCAGAAGTTATTCGTGTTGGATGCAGCTGCTGCCCCCTTCATGGCATGGGATGGTATCATGACGTCCAAATGCTTGGTGGTGAATGCCCCTCCACAAAATTGTGTCACATTGTTGAGCTGTGGTTCCT
The DNA here is from genome assembly GCA_036939335.1 of Conticribra guillardii. Classification (NCBI taxonomy): domain Eukaryota; phylum Bacillariophyta; class Thalassiosirophyceae; order Thalassiosirales; family Thalassiosiraceae; genus Conticribra; species Conticribra guillardii. Next base: position 3,030 of record JALLAR010002961.1, read on the forward strand.
TGGCACAAGTGCGTTCGTGCGTGGATGGATACCTAATACCTACTATGCAGTGCAATCTTTTAATTGTTATTGAATAATGCATCAAGCACCAAGCACGCAATTATTTCATTCTCACAAAAAAGGTGATGCTGATATACATAAACATGAATTACAGGAGCCAGTGGACCAGGAGGACCGGAATTTGCAGAGTTCCAAAAGAAATGGATGCATGATCATCTACCTTGAGAAGCCCGGTGCGTCCACCGTGACCAAATTGGAAGCCATGAAGAAAGAAGCGGCAGACACCAATGTTACCATTTGCATGGAATATCATAATAAAAACATTTGCAAGTATGTTCTCAAAGGTCATGAGTTTGCAGCATCCAATCCTGTTCCGCGTGTTACTTTTGTTTCCAACAATACCTGTGAGCCCACAGCAGCCAGTTTGGGAGGGTTCATTGAAAGAAATGCCAAGGGCATGCTGAAGAATACGGCCATTCATGAATTGGCCCTTTTGGCATTATTCTATGATGTTAATGTGGATAATATTGAGAGTGTTGAAGCCGACAAGGACTTTTATAGTATGCAAACTCGCAAAGGACCCAGTGGTAAGGAATGGACTGATTTTGACAAGATTAAATTTACAATCAAAACCAAAACTGGAAAAGAAGTGAGTGTCCAAGCTGATCAATGTGGAGTTGACACATCATACGCCATGGTAAGCAATGTCAATGGCAAGGAATTATTCAGACATTGTATGCCGGACGAGGAAGATAAGGCCAACGTGTCAATATTGGAGGCGACGTATCCTGGTGCAATGACATGTTTTTTCAGCCAGGATCCGGATTATGTTCCTATGAAAGAGAGGGTGGCAAAGATATGAGTGACCAGGGAAGAGGTGAAGGATATTGCTACGATTGATGTTGCGATTGCTGCATTGTCTTTTGCGTAATATCTCACTCCTGTGTTGCAGGAGAAACTTAGTTAAGGATTGGATGTGTGTTTCATATTTGTGGTGATTATGGTTAAGTTTTCAACCCTTGTGCCATTTGTTGTTGCCATGTATCAAGTAGAGATAAAAGTGTATCAAATAATATTTGCAATGGATTAATCCTCAGATATTATCTTCTTTCATTTTGTTTATGAGAGTTCTGCTGGAAAATACCCCTTTTGGCTGTGTTTTCAGCAAAAGGTGTGAGAGGCATGTACCAAATTGTACCACTAAGATTCTTGGTGTGACCCTTTCCATATCATCTGAATGTAGTAACAGAAAAAATCATCTCTGGTTAGATGCATAGGTTTTATACTCCTTCTTCTTGCAATCTCTTATCTAATCATGTCATCTACAATTATTTTTATTTTCATCGAAGTCCCTATTTACCAAAGAGTTCAAAGAAAAGGAAAGACTCATTTAGAACTTCAATAGAACAACGCCACTAACCAGTGGCTGACGAAATGAATACTTAGTATTTGGAAACAATGGCACTTGAAGTGATTCATGATTGCAATTATGAGGAGAGGGCATTTGAAGCCATTCTCCTAAATCTTAATTTCTATGATTTTGTATGGTGCAATATTTTTGAAGATTCACAATATATTTATCTACTATTTGGAGTAGCTGAAAGTGTAATAAACAGATTTTTAAGACACAACAAAATGACAGAAGTAACTTGAAAAGAGAGACCTTAAACCTCGATGTTCTAAATGCTGATGCTGACAACTTTATCTTTTATACCTCAATAGAGGGTCTTGAGCAAGGTCAACCTCTTCAAATCAGATTATCTGCAAAAAAAAGCACCTGGGGTCGTTAGTATCTACTACTGTGTGACCAAAAAATCGCATCTGACATTTTGGCATAGCTACGTAGGAATCAATAACATTCTCAGGCGTCATGTCTCAATCAGTTCTAGGTATGTAAGTAGATGATAAATGATGTCCATCACGCATGGTTCACGGTAGTACTACTAACTATCGTATGGTAGATAGTAGTAGGTCACGGTGATGCAATTGACGCTCCGCAATCCGCAACAAAAAACAATAATAAAATACAAATCACAACCAATATTAATTAACTGCCGGGGACGAGTTTATTATCCATTCATTCCAATCATGTTTGACGTCTCCTGGGGAGAAATCGGCGTTCTCACAGGTCTAGGCCTCGTCCTCATCGGCCGTCGCGACCTCCCCCTCGCCTCCCACGCACTCGGCAAACAGCTCGGGCGCATCGTTGGCTTACTCCAAGGAGCGCGACTGCGCGCCGACCGATTCGCAACTGATCATCAATTAAAGGCACTGCAGAATGAATTTCGCAGTGGACTGAGGGAGCTGGACGCGGTGAAGGCCGAGTTGGCGGGAGCAATGATGAGTAATAGTCGTGGCATTGGTGCCACGGTTCCGGGAGTGGATCGAAGGAAAACATCGGCAGCGATGGCTATGGGTGCGGGGGCTGCTTCTTCTGCGGGTGTTGCTGCAGGAATGGCATCTTCGTTGCAAACTTCTGGACAGCAGGTAGCATTAGCAGGGATGCCGTTGTCTCCTCCTCCAACGGAAGGAATAAATAATAATATGGGGGCAGAGTATTTGGCTGCGGCACAAGAGGCAGAAGCTGCCTCTCAGAACAATCCACCAATTTCTACTCTTGATGAAACTATATCACACAATTTAGCACCAAGATCGCAATCCATAGCAGCTGTAGCAGAAGAAGAATGGGAAAAACAAGGGATAGGATTCCAGTCGATAGCCGAGCGAGGAAAATTTGGGGATATTTCCCTAGACCGAACAGCAAACAGTGATGTTAGGGGAGGTGCAACCATTTTATCAAATTTTATACGACAATCATTAATATATGATCAATATGAGAGGACTGTTAGAGAGCAAGATGATGCATTGCGGTCTAGGGTTGAAAAAGTAAGAAAGGAGAGATCCAATGTAGATAATTCAAGTAGCAAAACATGATTTTGGGAGATTAACATAATCGACTACCTCATATTCTTGCATCAATGCAGTGGCATGAAAATCTTAATATATGAAATGATTTCGACAAACTACAGCATGTCTATATTGTTGATATGCATGTGGTTGAATTTTATTTTTCTAGGAGGAAATTTTCTGTCACCATCAACAGCAACCCGCCAGAGGTTCACTTCATTTTGTACCTATCCAACTGATCTTTTTGTTTTTGTCAATTTTTGATGATTAATTCTTCTTTGTTACTTTGATTATTGGGCATTCAGAATTTACTGTGCACAATCTAGCTCTTTGATGTGTAACACCATTTAATTTATCTGATTTTCCCTGAACCCAAAAAGACATCAATGTAGAATTCTCTATAGTTCTACGGACTGAGCGATGACAGACATTTTTTGACCATTGGATTTTTGGAAGAGGATTTTTGGCCCAAACCACAGGACAGACATTTCATGCAAACCATGCAAACCATGTTGCTGCATAATAGAAGAAAGACTCAGCTAGAACTTTGCCTGGTTCGATATTGACTGCAAACATCAGTGCCCTGTTCTACAGTCTGGCAAAGGTGGAAAAGTGCCAAGATGCATTTTAGTGAGCTAGGTTCAATATCGTTTTACACTGGTACTAAAGAATACATCATACTACTTCATATAACCATGAACAAAAGAGAACACACAAGAATGGCTTGGAAGCATGTAACTGTAACCTTCCTATGTCATAATAATCTCTAAAATTGATCCAAAATCAAATCATGTTTCAGACTAATATGTTCTTCAACAAATGTAATGAGTATCCTGTAGTGATGTACTGGAATACATGGTGATTCTCCCCAGTCACCCAAATGTTGGTCTTGCGTGCTTTGTCTTGGTTAGAATCATCATCGCACTTTTAGGGGTGGGTGAAGGGTGAAGGGAAGTCATGTCCACATTTTTGAGCTTGTTGTTTTTATTTTGTTTTTGTTGAATGTTACAGTTTACATAATCTTGGAGGGAAAGGAAATGTTGCTCTAATTTAAACAAACTATACTATTTTGTTCAAAGAGACCAAACAGGGTTTCAAATCTTCCTTCCTCATTGGTTTATGAGCAAAAATAAAAGTGGCAATAAAAAGACCAGAAAGACTATCATTGTAGGACCTAGATTTTGTGGTGACAGCAAACACCAGGAACTTTATTTATATTGTTGAGCCATGCATTTGTTCATCTCGTGTGGACACCAAAAGTGGAATTGACTACCCCTCTTAGTCAAGAAAGAAATGAAAACATCTTGAAGGCATGATGTCAAAATAAAGTATCTGCAAATTTTGCTGAATATCTTCAATCAACGTAAACAAGAATAACACACGAGAGAGGCTAAAATGTATGCAATCATCCCATGTCAGAATATTTTCTATAATTGATTAAAAATCAAATCATGTTTCGAACTAATATGTTTATTCTTCTACAAATGTAATGAGTGTCCTGCCTTGGTGGGCAGAAATGCAGGGCGATTCTCCCCAGTCACTCAGAAGTTCTCAATGTTTGTGTCTTTGGGGATCACGGATCCCTATAACACCCCCCAAAACAGTTGGCGGATTCCATACCAATATTCCAGGAGACATCAGTAGGGGGTCCAGCCCAATCTGTCATGAGTCAGTCGCGTGTAAAAAATTCTGGACAGTACTCCAACCACACCAACAATAATAAGAAAAAGGAGGGTGCCACAGACATCACAAACACACAACACACACAACAATCCACCAAATAATCAAAGTGTGTACCCAAAGAAGATGGGATGACAGGGGCCGAAACGATCAACTGTCCAAGGCAAGCAACAACCGCCAGTCCAATGCAGGTAACTACAGCCCAAACGATAAATGATTGTTTGTCTGATGTGGGCAACACCATCCAGGACATTAGTTTTCCGGAGCCACTTCTTTTGATTGAATACCAATGTGCTGCACTCATTTGTTTGTCTGAATCCCCGGTGATCATGGGTCCAAGGAAAGCTGGTACTTAGAATGTGCTGTGAGATAACGTCAAACTTACCAACAAAAGCAAATATAATCCACACAACAGTCAACCTAATAATTCTCACAATCAGTTTCCATTTTGTGCAAAGTACTAGGCTGGCCACTTGTACTGTATGTCTATTCATTTCTGCAGCATCCGAGAGTGGTTAACAAAGCCAACCCTGCATCCTATACTCTCTCACTAGTCAAAAATAAATAATAATATTAATATTAATATTAGTGTAATATTAATATTAATATTAGTGATATGATTTACATCATTAGTATTGATTAATATTATGATTAAAATAATTAGTAACATGATTTGATATTATTTCTCATGCTGCTATATCACAACAGCAACCCATGAATTAAAATACAAATATGTGGTTCATTAGTAAATTCCTTTTCTATTGATTGTTGTAAATGTAAGGATAGATCTATTTTTATTGAAATGTCAGTGTCAATACAAGAATGATTGCTTTTTATCTAAAGCTTTCATTCATACTATTATTACTGTTGTTAGAATTAGTACTACCATTACCATTATTGATATGATTGATATACTTGCAATTACTATATTTTACCAGTTTATTGTTGACTATTTTGTCACTACTGTTGTATCATTTTGATTCAATTCAATCAAGTATGATTACATTAGTGCTCCTTTTGATTTACCACAGCAATTGATAATATGCTTGACATTTTTGTTCAATCAATGTTTATCGGTGAAGAAAACATCATGGTCAGGTGTGAAGAATATTGGTTTTGTGTGGTGAAAACCTAGTAAAAGTTTTCCTTGTATTAGCACTGTATTAAATTAAAAGACGTTTACAGACAGACTCACAAATATATTTCGTTAGCAAAATGTCTGATGTCGAGATTGAGCCAAAACTGATTTTAGTCTGACAGATCTGAAATATGCCAAAAAAAGAGTGAAAATTGCACGAATAGGTAAGTACATACTAAATTCATATGTTTTACTGTTAACCCTCATTTTAGTGCCAATTTCTAAATCATGAATCACTTCCACAATACCTCAACCGTGGCATAAAAATTGACAACTTTGGAGGCGGAAATGATGGGGAAGGGGTCAATATTGTTTAACCAAACTTGCTGTGGGTTTTAGTTACACCCACATGAGTAACGGTGAGTGCTCAAAAAGTTGTAAAAGTCTTTTGAAAAATTGCAATTTTTTGACTTGGTTTTGGCAGGACCCCATAATATCAGTTTCAGCTCCATCCACAATAGGAACACCAATGGTGCTTGCAGGCCTATCTTCTCCAAGCAAGATCACCTCATCAAAACTAGTCATGCCAATTTCATACATAAAAGAAGCACCATTAATAAAACTGACTCCAACATTAAATGCACTAGATTCACGACCTCCCATATCATTTGTATTTTCTTTGGTGAAACAGATACCAGATACCACCAGAGAGCGAGACAGAACCACCGGCAGTAAAACCATACTTTCCAAAAGAAATGGATGACCAAACTAGTACAACCTTATTAGATGATAAGTCCAATGAAAAACCAAGCTCAAGTCCGTAAGATACACCAAAAAATCCAGCAAATAAGCCTATATCAGCACCAACTCCTAACTTGATAATTCCCCGATCCCAAGGGGCCTCTTCCTCAATAAGGGGGGCTCCTAAGCTTAGATATGTGTATGCTTTCTTATACGCATTCTTTGATTGAATTTTGTACTGATTTCCAAAGTCAGTCATCATTCATCATGGCAATGTTCTTGATAGTATCAGCCACCAACGTAAAAGCAGCAACAACTGTGTCCGTAACATCTTTACCACAGTCCAGTTTTACATCATCAGAGTTTAAAGGATTTCCAAGGCATAAAAGGGTGTCACCAACTGTTTCCAGAATATCCTCTACCCTATTCAATATTCAACATGTCCTGGACATCAGACCTGCCTGTGACACCTTTGACAAGGTCCGCAATGGCGTCAGTGGAACCTTCAGGAATACACCTAAGTAGAGTTGTAGAGGACACAAATAGCCACTCATGCATGGGAAAGCTGGCCCACGACATGCTTCGTTTTCTTTGAGGTTGTGGCACTTGAAGTCAGTTCCACACTTGAGCTTGCTACCACAATTTTTAACTACATCTCAAGATTGTCCAATTGTGCGCAATATCTCACACTTCAAGCCTGTGCTACAGTAGAACTTGCTTATGTCACACGGGAATGCAGCACTGCAGGGTTGACCTTACTTATATGGGGCTTGTCATAGCATTTTAAGCTAGTATGACAAGACCTATTTTGTTTCAGCCAAAAAGAAATATGCGCAATCCAATAAAGGGTTCCCGGTTCCCTGTTTGCAACAATGATCTAGAAAATGATTGCATGCGTGTCAATTGTTCCTTGCACAAGAATGCAAAAATAACAACTTACAATCCAGAGCAGCACTTTTTGAAAACACTGCAGCCCCCACCATTTGAATTTTGGCACCCTTGAGCTTTTCCACTGAGGTGAAAAGGGGAAGTAGCACCATCTTGGTTTACATCAGACGTGATGGCCACGTCCACAGGAAGCTCCACATCCAGTCCCATGTTGATGAATGCTACTGGCATGGCTGCCATAGAAGGATTGCAGTAATAACATAAACATAAGAAAACACTCTCATCTTGATCCAGTTCAGTGAAATGAGCAGAGAAGAGACTTTAATGCGATGATGTTGATAGAAAAGAAAGCTTGTGCTTGCGATAGGATTTGGTTTTTATGAGAACAAAATGAATGGCAAACACAACATCAACATTGTTATTTCACTCTATGAGTGTGAGTGCAAGCACAGTGTATCACCATGGCTTGATGTGGTCTTTGTCTGTGTCTGTGTGTCCATTTTCCATGTGCATGTCATAACAATAGATATATGTATGTCACTGTGCTGTGCATGTCATAACAACAGATATCATGCGTATGATGTCACTGTGTGTGTGACATAACGATAGATATGTGTATGTCAATGTGCATGTCACAAGCACTGTTCCCTATTTTGATTTTGGTACTATAGTACTACATACATACTATGGCATATGTACTCCTCTCTCCTCTGATGATCCATGGTACACCATATGACATGGATATGGTAGTACTCTATTTTTTTACCTACGACATTGAACGTATGAGACAATTGTTTACACGTAGCGTAGCTCTCTATCGCTAAGTGGTAGTATTGTATCTACCTAGCTACTAGTTAGTAGTACTGTAAATGTTAAGTAATACAATAGTATCTACCTATTACTCTACAATACAGGATGCAGGGAATATTAAAGTCAACATCAATAAAACATAACATCAACATAACATCATTTTAATACCAATTCCTACGATGGTACTTTCATAGATCTTTTGTTTCATTGGGCATTCAAATTGGATGGGCTGGCATGGCGGGCTGGCACGCGCCAAAGCAATCTGTGCAGAAAAATAACAACCAAGATGTAAACATCCTGATCATACACACACTGTGCGTGAGCTGTGAGTTGACAACAACGCACATAAAAAATAAAACCTAAGCAAAAATCCAAAAGC
>JALLAR010002971.1:0-18621 GCA_036939335.1 Conticribra guillardii
CGAGCTCGCCAAGAAATAAAAACTTCGGAGTAATACAAATCCGGAATCTTCCTGTACAATACAGCGGAATCGACAAAAAGTTTGGTTGACAATGACCCCAGAAAAAGACCACGAAGCGTTCATTCCCTTCCAACCTCCCCGCCTCTCCCCGCCGCCCTGGAACAACATCATCAAAACAGATCAAAACCATCGTTGAAAAGAGCTTTTCCTACTCAGTGCGATCCTCCTGCCACATACAGGTCACAGCCACATACAGGCACGTATCATTATCACCGTGTGTCGTGAATTTGGCAAGAGAACAGGACATACGTGCCACTTCTATCTCCAACATAACGTTACCACCAGATTATTACATACTCCTAAGAGACAATGACGAGTTCCAAAATCTCTCTGACCCTGGTCAAAATCATCGGGGTTGGCATCATTGCTACATTTGCAGCGATACAGTTGAATCTTGTCACAAACTTGAAAGGGTTGTCCTCACCTGTGGACAAGGACAAGTATAGTGGAGAAGGTGGCCAAAATCAAAATATCATGACGAACGACTGTCTGTCGAGGGTTGGCAATGTCAACGGAATCAAATTGTACTCACAGAATGACGAGGATGGTGCACTCTTGCAAACTTTGAGATGCATTGGAGGTCACGGCAATAAGGAATACTTTGAGTTCGGGAGTCAAAATGGAATGGAAGTCAATACTCGCATCCTTCGGGATTTGTACGGATGGCATGGGCATTTACTAGATGGTGGCAACGAGAATCCGGACATTCCTCTACACAAGGAATGGTTCACTCCATCAAACATTGTTTCTTTGCTAGAGAAGTATGATGTGAGCAAGGATCTAGATGTGCTGAGCGTGGATTGTGATTACGATGATTTGTATATCACTAGAGAGATTCTTTTGGGTGGATATCAACCGCGTGTACTCATCACTGAGTACAACGTGAACTTTGGTTCTCAGTGGTCTGTGTCCACTGTTGCAAAACCCATTGGAAAGGAAGCAGAAGTTCGTTGGAAAGGGAACTGTTACTTTGGAGTTTCTGCTACTGCAATAATTTCTCTTGTCAAATCATTCGGCTACACACCGGTATTTTCAAATGATGTCAATATAATCTTTTCGCGTTTGGACATTGCTCAAGAGTTGAATATGATCATCCCATCAGTGGATAATTTCCCTGGGCCATACGCAAGAGCTTTGCATCCCGATTGTAGTGGAATGACTTGGAAAATTGTTGATCCAGATACAATTGGTGCAAGTGCAACAGATCCAGCAATCTCTCACGAAGAATTTGCCAAAGCTCTTCCTGATGTGAAGCTCAATGCAAAGACGTTCAACGGGCCTACAAATAAGCAGTGGAGGACCTTTAGTGTTGTGAAGGAGGCATAACTCAGAATGTGTGTGCCAGAAACGTGTTGCACCCTTTGATATACTACTACTATATCTACTAAACCTAAACAGAAATGAAAATGAAATAGAAATGTTTTATAAGTGTTGCAGCATATATAAAACAATATTATTGAATTATGGGCTCTGAACTAATCTGGATACTAAATACCCCCTTGAAGTATGTATTAAAAAAATGTGAATTAAAAACAATCTTCATACGCCCCTATATTTATGCCAGATGTTGTTGTATTATGTATTATTCATGATGCACCAAGTTGATTGATCTAGTTAGATGGAGGCATGGATGCAATTTTCAAACAATGGGAGTAGCTATTACAAGGGTATTCTCATCTCTAGAGTATTGGTTATTGCTTAGTCGTGGAGTGTTGATGTAATATACAGCAGGGAAAAATGCAGGGGGTAAGCAAAACATATTGTTACATATATTACATTACTGCTTGATCTATTTTTTCTTCATAAGTGCACTTATACATTTGAATAAGTGCACTTAGTAAGCCAATTTTTGCAGTTGATCACTTGTTTTTAAAAAATTGTATTTATATATTAAATTGTTTCAAATGCAACATAAAGGGATATTAACACAATTATTCTAAGTATATTTATAATGAATATATACCAATCCATCTTCACTACCAACAGTTTCTTTATCTTTGCTTTCATTGTCTTTTTCAAAGATGTCCTCATAATCTGAAAACATCTCCAGATAAACCTTCTTCTCCTCTCTCAAAAACCACAAGTCCTCTATATCCTCCTTTTTTCCCAATCTTTTTCCTCCAATCATCACATGTATTCTCTCTGCACTTGCTTCTTGCAGCAATAAATTCTCTGAAGGCAATGCTTTGCGTTGACCAAACATGTATTCTTTGTGCACTTGCTTCTTGCAGCAATAAATTCTCTGAAGGCAATGCTTTGCGTTGACCAAATGCTCAAAGGTGCATTTTTTTGTCGTGCTGCAAAGTCTCTCTCAAAAACCACAAGTCCTCAATATCATCCTTTTTGTCCAATCTTTTTCCTCCAATCATCACATGTATTCTTTGTGCACTTGCTTCTTGCAGCAATAAATTCTCTGAAGGCAATGTTTTGCGTTGACCAAATGCTCAAAGGTGCATTTTTTTGTCCTGCAGCAAAGTGGATTGGAAAGATGCCCGGCTTCACTGAAGAGGCTTTCACAGTCAACCTTGGTGCTGATGTGGGGTGCAAACTTACCAGTCACAACTTTTGACAGCAGAGGGAAATTGGTCGTATGGTCCTAACAAAATGGATGTTGTCAAAATAACATTGAGTGTCAACATAATCTGCGGGTCAATTATGAACTGTTGATAAATAATATTGATATTGAGTTCAGTTTTATGTAATCTTATTTCTGTTCAGATTTACTGTGTCTGCATGTAACCGTAACGCATGGTTTTGTTCATTACTACGCGATCATGCTGCAGGATCTAGAACACGTAGGAATTAATATGATCAGTCATAAAACACCACGAGTTCTTATTTTTTATCCGATCACGGACGTACGTTACACAATCCGTCCGTGCAGCCTAACTTTAGTCTGGAATCTGTCAGCAAAAATCAAAAAATATTTTTTTATCCGTCCAACACTGGCAAAATGACGTCATCTGTGTATGTTCCAGGCAGAAGATAATGCATTTTGTTTGTCATTTGTGTGATGTTGTCTTGCTGATAATATGCAATATGTGCATCACATCTTAATATATGTAGAGATAGTAACCACATCTATAATTAATTTGGATTAAACTGTTTGTAGACGTATAAAAAATTAATAAAGCTATGATGGCATACATTTTTTAAACAATAATGTGACTTGTAACTAACCCTAAGTTAACTTATTAAGTTAAGTATAAGTAGCTGAACACCATACGTTCCAAAGTTGCAAAATGTATTTGGCCACCAGGTTAAGTAAATAATGGCACAACTTAATTTACTTATCTAAGTGATAAGTAGTGGAAATTGCCCTCTACTTATAATACTTACACCTTACACTTACGAAAATAAGTGCACTTATTCTAAGTATTACTTATTTCTAACCCTTCATATTGTTACGTATATTACATTTATGCTCGATGAAGTTCTCATAAAATTCATTACTTTTGTCATAAAAATATAGTTTTCAAAACACAATCATTCAATCATAATGATACAACAGTCAGTTTTTAGAAGGAGGACATGATAATCATCCCATGTCCCAATTTTACTCATCACCAATTATTTGCATCTTCAAGATACATCTTTCATTATCGAGCCATCTTTCCGAAAGATCCTATTCATTATCAACATAATGCTCCACAAATAATTGGTACTTGAACTCTAACCCCTCCTCGTCTTTTTCCCAGGAACATACACGGATGACGTCATTTTATCAGGGTCGGACAAATAAAATAGTATATTTTGATTTTTTGGACCGATTTCGGAATAATTTGGATGGACGGACAGACTATGTATTGTCCATCTGTGATCGGATAAAAAATAACCCGTTGATGTTTTCGTACTGATCGTATTGATTCCTACATGTGGTTGATTAATCTTATCGTAGAATAGCTGCTCGTGAATGAATTATGTATAGAGTACAATCACGGTAATCATGAAAAAATATATTATGTATTCCAAAGGTACCGCTCAAAACATCCAATGAAAATTGAGCACAATTCCAGTAAAATTCCATTAAAAAAACAGTAAAAAAAACAGTAAAAAAACAGTAAAAAAACAGTAAAAAACAGTAAAAATCCAGTAAAAATCCAGTAAAATTCCAGTAAAAATTCCAGTCACGACTCAGGAATGCTTTTCCTTTTTTGATCACACATCAATACACCATCTTTTCCATCGCGTTATTTTGGGTTGCATGGAAGTGCGCGAACTTTGAGATTTTTTTTTGGCGGGACATCGACACAAATTCCAAAAAAAAAATCACCGACAATGGCCAAAACGGTGGTTATCCGGCTCCATATCCCACATTATTAAAAACCTCCCACTGCCGAAGGTACCAATTGAATGCCCTCGGCGAGATGCTTCTAAATCACCGCCCCTCGCCACATTCCACCCAATATTCACCAAGTAATTCTCCTTACAAAAGGTCAAAAATCGAGTATTTTCACGCATTTTCCACCGCACCTCGCCACGGCACCTAGTGAACTTGAAGTTCCGACCTCCCATGTGAGTCCCCAGCGTCCCAAGTGATGACAATTCATCCCTGGTAGTTTCTTATTTGATTGTTGTGTCTCATTTGCTTCCCCATTGGTTCTATTGGTGCCCGGCCACATCGTAATATTCGAAAGATTTTCACTGCAACCGCCACATCCCCCACCTTGCATGCTCCATCTCCCTCGCCATACAACATGCAACATTCAGCACAAATCAATACAGCAAATTGCTTCTTGGAATGGAGTTGAACTCAATCAAAACAATGGTTTTTATAATCGGGGTCATTCCTATGGCTTGGAGAAAAAGCTGGTTGTCGCAGCTGCAAACAGCCGCATACCAAAGAGAACACGAACATAGGTGATTGGTGGTACACAAACAACAATCAAACAGGCAATGATAATCAGGCAATCAACAATAGAAAGGAACACTTCTACACGAGAATGATGAAGTTATATTACTATCAAATTAGTTCTTATACTAATTGTAATAAAAAGAGTTTCAATTAAATTGCCGTGGTTTCATTATGTTTCTTTTACTCGCAATAACTACATCAGCAGTTTGACATGCAAATAATACTCTATATTATTTATTGTTGCGTCGATTTGTCTTCCTTCAATTTATTCCACTAGTCACCCCCTGCATTCTTTTTTGCAGTGCATTCCCTAGATATTTCCCTCTTCCCTCTTGTTATTTTACAAGAACTAGAGCGTCTACAATTACTGGGCTCTTGCGCAACGAGAAGTGCGACAGTTGATTGTTAATTGAGTTATCTTTTTTGTTATCTTCCCTATTGCAATGGCGAATGGCGCTTGCCTGCTAAGGTATGCAACACAAATAAATACATGCAAAATAAAGCAAATGTTAGCACACTGCGCCGGGCGCCAATAGAACCAATAGGGAAGCAAATGAAACGCAACAATCACATAGGAAACTACTAGGGATGAATTGTCATCACTTGGGACGCCGGGGACTCAACTGGGAGGTCAAAACTTTGAGTTCACTAGGTGCGGCGGCAAGGTGGGTCGGAAAATGCACGAAAATGCACGAAAATAACCGATTCTTGAAATTCTGCGAGGAGAATTATTTGATGAATATTGGGTGGAATTTGGCGAGGCACGGTAATTTGAAAGTGTCTCAATGAGTACAAACGAATGATACCTTCGGCCGTGGCAGGTGATTAATAATGAAGGATAGAGAGACGGATTACGGCAATTTTGGCCATTGTCGGTAATTTTTTTGAGATGTGCATCGAGAAAAAAAAATAGACAGCCCTCGCGCACCAGCGTGCAACCGATGTTGCCTGCGGAATCTTACGGAATGCATGCATGAGTCGTAACTGAATTTTCCTGATGAGTTTTTACTGGAATTTTACTGGAATTTTACTGAGTTTTTTTCTGTTTTTTTTTTCTGGATTTTTACTTGAATTTTACTGGATTTTTACTGTGTTTTTACTTAGTGTTTTGTGCGGTACCTTCAGAATACATAATATATTTTTTCATGATTACTTGGGATCGTACTCTATATGTAATTCATTCACGAGCAGCCATAATCTATGATCAGATTTATCGACCAGATGTAGGAATCAATACGATCAGTAAGAAAACATCAACGGAATATTTTTTATCCGATCCCAGACGGACAATACATAGTCCGTCCGTCCATCCAAATTAGTCCGAAATCGGTCAGAAAAAATCAAAATATATTATTTTATCCATCCGACCCTGGCAAAATGACGTCATCCGTGTATGTTCCAGTCAAGAAATAGATGTTGTAAATGTAGTACATCCTCATAAAATGAGGTGTCTTCATCTTCCACTTGCAAATACAATTATTCATCCTTGCCTTGTTTAATATGTAATCATGTCAATAACAGTTCTTGTGTTCTTGTGTGACAACAGCCATGTACCCATGGCTTGCTTCAAAGGTGGGGGATGCAACACGGAGTGCATCCATACAGTGCAATTTATAACTGGAGCTAATTCCTCGCATCTTTAATGACCAAATAAATGCTCTATCAAGATTTCAGTTTCTAAATATTGATTGATCAAAAAGTAATGCTATTGAATCATTGATATTTGTGAGTATTTTAACAGTGTATTGAATTGGTGTGAAAGCATTAATGCTGTGTGGTTTTATTGTTTGTGATGTCTTTGCCGTGAACTATTTGTGTATATGATGATCTTGAAAGCAGGTTGGATCTAATTGCAGCTGCATCAGATCCATAATCATGTAATAGGTTTTGTGCCCAGCCAAAATTCAGTGCCAGAAATAGTGTCCATATTTATCACGATGAGTGCTGGCAGCGCGTCATGCATTATTATTCCAGTGGTTAATCATTTAGTAAAAAGGGTATACATCTGTCTGGATCATGCTGAGCTCTTAGTTAGTTTGTCTCTTCCTCAAGATCATTCTCAAGAACTCCTTTGGGGTGAGGGGCTGGTTAATTTAGTAAAATGGGTATATATCTGTCATTCTGGACCATGCTGAGCTCTTAGTTTTTTTCTAGGAGGGTGCTATCCAGCAAATGAAATTAAACTTGAAAAGCTACACAAATACATTGCATATGTGGCCAACAATAGCAAACCATGATAATGATGAGGGCAATCACAAAAGCTAAGAGGAGGACCAACTCATATTGCCTCATTTTTCAGTTTGCTTTCACTGGAGATTGATATTATTTTATTTTAAATTTTGACACTACCATAACCATACTATTACTATCTCATTTGGAGTAGCACAAGTATTTCTTTGTGGAATAATTAATTGCAAGTTTTGTGAGATAGACATGCTGCCAATACAAACCACAAAGAAAGAAGTGTTTGATATCACAGACATTGGTGTGTTAATGGTTAATGGTTCCATGCTCTGATCCGAAAACAGAATTCAATAATCAATATTCCATTGTTTATTTAGATTGGGATATGTTAAAAGGCAATCAACTTAAGGGATTACCAGTATTACTATGCAAAGACAAAGACATGTTTAACAATTGAAATTAACCCATATCTTAATTTTATGAAAGTACCAGTGTTTAATTACTTTGCGTCACTTGAATGACTTTGCGCCATTCATCATGTGTTTAGCATTTGATGTAATACAGAGCGCCTCACAAAGTGAACCTTGACAAAGTTGTAGATGAGTCGTTCCTCTATAATGCTGCAACAGGGTTTGAATGGTTTGCTTGAAATGCTTGTAATGTGGCCCGCGCCAAAAATCCTCTTCCAAAAATCCCATGGTCAAATTTAGGCCACATTTGTCTGTGAATCACCTGTGAAATACTCATAGAAACCATAGCGAACAATTCTACATTGATGTCAGACATCACTTTTCCCCCGATGACATACAGAAGATTGCTTGACGATCACATGATCAAAAAAATCCAAACACAGCCTATTTTCATCTCGGAAAATATGTACCAGAGGCTATGCGGAATGACTTTGTGTCATTCAGGCCAAAATCGTCCATTGGGGAAAGTAATAATTGAATGGTTTCTGACCAGAATTTCATATGAAACCAGTTCCAATATTGTAGCTGAGAAGCATCTTAAGATATCTGCAACTCAAATATCAAAAAATATTGAGCACATCAAAAGTTATGGTGCTCCAAACAAACACGGCCCCACAGTGACGCAAAATAATTAAACACTGGTATCACACCTGTATTGTAATACATACTATTATTGTTGATTGCAGATACACATGCCATTGGTCACTGGTTGTCACCACCCTTTTCCCATCGCACATAGGAAATGGGCGGTGGATGACAAGGGACATGTACAATACCAAGAAGCATGTCACTGGTCACTGTTAGGTCGTCACCACCCATTTACTGTCACACACGGGAAATGGGCGGTGACAAGTGACAGGTACCTGCAATCCTTCAAGCTAAAGTATCCATCAAACTGCCCAGGATAAACAAGCTATCAATTGTGGTGTAATGCGGTTTTAATAATGAGGGCATGAGTTTATTAGTAAGAATGAGTTTGCAGAAAAGGAGAATGGTTCATGAATGTCATTTTGAGATTTTTTGCGACCAGGAAAAAAGTTGTGCGCTCAAGTTGGTTGTGTTGTATTACTACTTTACTACTAGATACTAATACTATTACTACTTCTTGTCGAAGGGATTGACAAGTCGGAGAAAGATTGTGAATGTCAAATGTCAAAGAAAAAACATTAGCAGCGGTTTAATGTAGGATTAGTGTATATTATTTTTGTGGGATTTATTCCGCCAGCATTGGAATTTATTATTTATCTTCTCCCCCGAAAAAATCCATGTTAAAAAAAATCAATTCATTTGGAAACTGAATATTGGTATGTTGTATGTTTAGTATGTGTGATTATTGTTATTGTATGAAAAGTTTCACCAACAAAAAAGTCAGTTGAAAAAATCATTTTTTGGTTGGACGCACCCCCTAATGATGTTAGTTTTAGCCAATGATGATGATGTTTTATCTACCTCTCTCTGGTAGAGTAGAGAGAGGGGTGGTACAATAGATGATAAGCCCTGCAATTATTTCACAGGAGCCGGCAAATAGAAAACTGCCACTTTTTTGAGGACCTTGGATTGGTATCACTTCACGTAGATACAGATATTTTAGTATTCATTTTTCTACGCCTATTTTGTATGACGATTCTCAGGATATTCATCTGTTCATTTCTCGATTCCGTTTTTTTATGAAATTATCGTGCCAGCCAACAATAAAAAATAATTTTAAAAACAAAATATGTATTCCCACGTAAGAACAATGATATTTTTTATGACCCAACTATGACCAAATACTCAAAAACAAAAAAATGACGGATCAGCAACTACCTGATAGAAACGCTAGCTTGTGTAGACTTCAGTATGATTTTGTGTAGACTTTACCGAAGTATTAACTAAGAATTGACCCATAAAAACAAAAAAACCACACATACAACATTAACAAGCAGAATCTGGTGTTGAGCATGGTATGTTCAGATTTTTCTGAATCAAAAAACTCGTAAAGATAACACTTGTCAAAGTTGACAGGATTTCAATGGTTAATTGATGAAATGTGTAGTATTGTAGTATCTATATAATATCTACTTTTCCATTAATGGGCCAGGTGTTGTTTTGAAGAAAAAAAGGGGGGAAATGAATTCTAGATAGAGTCGAGTCAACAAAAACAAACAGCAAAACCAAAAACCGCATGGAACACGCACGTCGTCTGTCCATCAACAACTTAGTGCGCATTTGAACCATCAACTTGCACCTTTGTCAACAATACTATTCCTACATCAAAAACGGATGCCGGACGGACTGCCTGACGAACAAACGACAAACTCTTCATCTCTAGAGAGATACTATCACTATCTACTCACTACTCTAGCTACTAGTATGGTACGATATACGATATCATCATTCATCATGCATCATCATCCGTCTGTCCGCGACGATCGAGCTTGCTTGTGAACGCCTCGCCGAACTCAACCTCCCTTGCCACTTTCTGCAAAACGACCATCACCATGGCACGTCTTTCCACCCTCCTCATCGCCCTTGTCGCGGCAATTGCCACCGTCTCCAATGTTATGGCCTTTGCCCCTGTTTCTACACGAAGTGGTAAGTTGAAATGTTGCCGCTCGAACTGCTTAGTGTGGTGTGGCATGATGTGGAGCAATGGGGTTTGGTGCACGTGACTATTTTTGTTCCGCTTGGATGTGAGGTTCTTTATCTCGAGGCACTTCGTGTGTTGACCGTGCCATTTTTGCATGAGGGGTACCGATGAAGTTGCGGAAGGCGTGTCTAGCTACCGTTGACGTCCGGCACTTAGAGCATCGCGGGCGTCTATCTGGCAGAGAAACTTCGGAAGGGCAGATGGGGCCTCGAGAAAGCTGCACCGTGAAAGATCTTCTTGACCGCTCACTCGGTGTCAAGAATTGGCGCTGAGGCGATGGGGTTTCTCGGTGATTTCAACGGTAATGTGGTGGTGGCGAGATCCTCCCTGTCAGTCAGCATATCTACGAAAATTAACGCTCGCACTGGTGCAACGAGACGTGCGCGTGCGCTGTAAACCATGTAGTCAGCGTCAACCACGCCGAGGCTTTCATTAAAAAACATAGTCCTTGAGGAAATGTCTGAGTTAGGTCGAATGCGATGAAAATCGGGGGGTCGCTTGAAAAAACACGTCACTTGCCGGGGGGGAAACCCTTTACGCGACCCTCTCCCAGGACTGCAGTCAGCCGAATTGAGCTTTGATAGTTTTCTTATTCCACTTGAGAAATAATATAATCTTTTTCAAAGATGAATAATGGAATCGTCTGGATACGATATTTCGGAGTGCAAATCCATCTTTTGTTCGGTGATACATTTTATTTTGTTGGATTCATGGAAGATTTTGGTCTCGTCTAAAACATTCATTTGGCTTCGTGCACAGCTTAAATCCATTTTTCAGTCCACCTTTTAAGTTTCCTTTTTCACCACTAATGTTCTCACTCCATCTTTTTTTTATTTTGGAACTCAATCATTTCTCGCTGCCGCCATGTCAATCAGCCCTCCCCGCCTCCACCACCGAACTCTCCGTCAAAATCAAGACCGTTGTTGGAGAAGGCGAACCCATCGAATCCGCCCTCCGTCGCTTCAAGCGTGAGGTCAACAAATCCGGCCACCTCATGGACTTGCGCGCCAAACGTTATTTTGAAAACTCACAAGACCGCAAGAAGAGGAAGATTGTTCAGGCCAGGAACAGAAAGAGGTTGGAGAGGATGCAGAAGAGAAGGATGCAGCAGCAACGCTCTTAAGTTATTTTATTAGCTGACCTTATTACTTAGTTTTGAAGTACGATTGATTGAAAAAGATCATGGGCTAATGAAATAATCATTTTTTTCATAAGAGTTTGGATATTATATTATTAGACATATGGCAGAAATAGTAGAGTCATGTGTGTAGTTTTGGATTTATTTGAGAAATTTTGATATCTGATGCATTGGACTCATCACATCATCTTAAGTTTTGCCATTGGTTGACAACTTTGTCATAGGGCGTCACTTGGATGTGAACTGACTATTAGAATATCTCGATAATATTATTTATTGTCACTCATTGAAAATATCTAAAGATATTATGCATTTGTCCATGAAAACGCAATCAAGGAGAAAACTTGGAATTCATTACTTTCATCATTAAAACTTTTTTTGTCATGTAGTACTCCAAATGATTTTTCATTTAGGTCGTGAAGGGTTATTATTTTTGAGGCCAATCAAATTGCATGACATCAATTTCTTTTGTGATTTCAATAGATCACTTCAGATGAAAGAGTAGTAGTATGGTAGTTGTACCAACCAGATGGATTGTGATCAAGCAAACGAGTTGGTGAAGCTGTTGCGTAGTACAATAGAAGAGAATCAGAAATAATATCATAGTAGGCTATACATGGGAACTCATAGAAACGGATTGGATAAAAAGATAAAAAGACATTCACTCTATGCGACCGACGAAATAAAAAATAGGAGAAGTAGATATGTTGTATGTAGTATGATATGAAATTCAATCTACTAACGCAGATTGCCGCTCTCAACATGCATCATCACCTGTAGTATTGAGCACGGCGCAAATTCCTCCCGCAATGAAGACATGCATCACCAAGCAAAGAGCGATCTCGCTCGCCGCCATTTTCGTGCTCAGCGCCAGCGTCGCTCATTATGGCATTTCGGAGTCACTTCGACGACTACGACAACCAGAGTATTTAAGTACTTCAAACAATATTCAAGGTGATGCAAAAAGCATTCCAGAGTCACCGCAAGAAATCGATCAACAACAATTTCAAGTATCAATCAACAGCAATCATATCAATATCAATTCCAACCAGAGAAGAACACGAGGAAGAAAGCGGCGGCGACTCCAAGAAGACGAAACTGCCATAATTACTGAGACGAATTCACTGAATGAAAAACGCGAAAAATATTTTGGCAGAGTGTTCCCCCAACCGGAGAAAATGCCCCTCCATTTGAAAAATACGATGCAGCCTCTCGATGCGAATGATTTGGTCTTTTTTTGGCATATTCCAAAAACTGCGGGGCAGTTGATGAAGGTTATTATGGGTTCTTGTTTCGGATTACGAAGGGCGGAGAAATTGAAGGATCCGGCGGTGAGTTTCCGTTTGTTATTTCTTTAATCATGTTTTAGTTTTTCAAGTATATGTTTTGCCGTGATTTTTTCGCCGATCAAGCTGCAGTTTGTGATGCATATTACTCCTTCAGCAGTTTTCCATAATATTGATTTGCTTTGTGAAGCACTTTCCCCATGCATGTTTTTTTTTAGTTGTTAGTACTCGATGTTATAAGTTTGAACGCACGGAACCAGGCACGAATGATTCATCTCTTATGAAGGAATGATAATTTCCTGTGACTGCAACACCAATAATTGTTGTATAACTTTTGCTTCGTGTTTCGTCATTTTGTACATCCTCGAAATGAATTTTCTGTTTAAGCGATTTGCTTAATGTTATACATCGTGCATTTCATTAGATTTCTTTGTAATATTTCTTGTTTTCTTGCAAAGGTTTGTAATTATTTGAGCTCAAGTTTTTATTCAAATACTATACGAATCATTCATCTGCTGTGGAAGATTTTTTCAATTCTACACACGAGCTTTAAAAGATTACGCATTCCATGCATTTCTAATCATTTACATTTTCTCAAATAAATGTTTCAAATCATTATTCACCTTGAATATTGTGACTACCTCAGTCGATGGAATTTGTCAAGGACATAATCGTCAACGTTGACACCCAGACTCTGCCTGGAATCGAAGAAGCATACTCTTTCCAACTCGCCGACTCTGGAATGGCAGATGTCATTTCGTCCTCCCATTTCCTCTCCACAACCGCATTATTCACCTCCACCCATCGAGGACGTGCCTTTACAATCATGCGCCATCCAGTAGATACTGCCGCAGCACTGTTTTTTGCACGTAAACAAATCCGACCCGATCTCCGCACCATAACATTGGCTCAATACACCAATCAAGAGTATTATCCCGATAATTGGATGGTACGACAACTCAGCGCAACATTGCCAGGAGAGGAACTGACTGAATTTCATTTGGACCGCGCGAAGAATGTATTATCGGCGAAATTTTTCGTTGGAATATCCGAGCAACTGGGCGAAACATTAAGGCAACTGCGTTTGTATTATAAGTGGACACCATTGGAGGGGAAGGAGTTGTGCGCGCACCAAATGATCAATGGGGGGAATTCCAATTTTGTCGAGACGAAGCGACCAACACCCGCGAGGGGGTCGGATGATTGGAGAACTGTTGCCAAGAGAGAAAAGTGGGATATGGAATTGTATTATTTGGGTTTGGAAATGTTTTCGAGGCAGGGTATGATGTTTAAATAATCTTCGGTTTAGTATTTCATTTTGGCGACAATTTGCATTTTTTAAGGTTGGCAATGAGAAAGTGTGTCAGGATGCAGGATTTATATCACCATGCTCTCACATTCAAGATGTGTTCAGTGTGTTGAAAACAGATAATGTTGAGAGGTCAAATGTGGTAGATATTGTGCGTGACTACTTAGCATTTGTGTCTCTTTTATGTTGGCGGCACGCACAGCGCAGTCGCCTACTCTACCTAGTTTATAATTTTTAATCCTACTACGCCACTCCTTAAACATGAGCCTCTGATGAATGAATAATATTAACACAGCCAGACCACCAGAATTTAACACCTGACCTCATCCATCCTAATAACTAACTATTAAACAATTACTCTACCAAATAGTATCTACCATGCCACCGTATCTGTATTTTCCATCGGTTTCAACACCAAACTCTGCCTCGAAAACAACTCCAATGCCAAATAATACAACTCCAAATCCCACTTCTCCTTCGTCGCCACTGTAATCCAATCGTCACTCCCCCTCCCTGGCGTGGGCCTTTTTTCAAATTTGAAATCCGATCCCTCCCCCGTCACCAATTGTTGTTCGCAAGCTTCTTTCCCCGGCCTCGGTTTCCATTTGTAATATAAGCGGAGCTGCCTCACCGTTTCCTCCAATTGATCCGAAATGCCAATAAAGAATTTGGCCATTAATAAATTCTTGGCCTTGTCCAAATGGAATTCATTGAGAGGAACACCTGGCAATGTGCCCGTGAGTTGGCGCACCATCCAATTGTCGGGATACCAATCTTGATTGGCATACTGGGCCAAGGTCATGGTGCGGAGATCGGGTCTGGTTCGTTTGCGCGCAAAGAAATTATTGGCCGCGGCATCGACGGGGTGTCGCATGATTGTGAAGGCTCTTCCTTTGTGGGCGGCGGTAAAGAGGGAGGAGGCCGAAAGAACGTAGGAGGATGTAATCATGTCGATCATTCCGGAGTCGGCGAGTTGAAAGGATTGGGCTTGTTCGATTCCTTTGGGGGTGGCAGTATCGACATTGACGACATTGTCTTTGATGAATTCCAGTTTCGCGGGATTCTCCAATTTCTCCGCTCGTCGTAGGCCAAAGCAAGACCCCATGATGACCTTCACTAGCTGCCCCCCACTTTTGGGAATGTGCCAAAAGAAAACGATATCGTCCGGATGAAGAGGCTCCAATGGACTTCTTAAATAGAGGGGCATTTTCTCGGGTTCGGGAAAAACGAATCCCAAATGCTTTTCGCGTTGGAGCGTAACTTCGCTTTTCTCTTGCTCTTCTTGAAGTCGCCTCCTTCCTCTTCTCTGGTTGGGATTGATAATGATATGATTGCTGTTGATTGATACTTGAAATTGTTGTTGATCGATTTCTTGCAGTGACTCTGGAATGCTTTTTGCGTCATTTAATCGTCGTGATTCTGAAATGCCATAATGAGCGACGCTCGCGCTGAGCATGAAAATGGCGGCGAGCGACATCGCTCTTCGCCTGGTGATGCATGTCTTTGTTGCGGGAGGAATTACCGTCATGCTTGTTGCGATATTATAAATATAAAGTATTGTATGTGAAATAATGATTAATTATTATGTGGTCATCTCTAGCGATGAAAAGGTTGACAAAGAAAATAAAAATATGAAAAAATATGAATGAAGCACGGCTTCGATTATTTTGTGCAGAAGATTTGAGTCTACGTACTACTACAATATCAGATATTTTATTATTATCAATGATGAATGACCGGATTGACGGCGAGTACAAAGTAGTAGGAGTAGTAGATAGTATCTGGTCATTATTTCGTGAATGACCCACGAAGACCCGGGACCGGCAGGGGTCCTACCAACTAGTGATGGGAAGTTTCTTGTATTCAAAAATGGGGTGTAACTTACGGTGTAACTTACGTAACTTACCGGGAAACTTCATAATAAGTTACAAAATATCCAGACAGACCATGTCGCCTGTCAGTCTGATCTTGACCACTGGCCATCGGCCATCAACCATGATGTGGCGATGATCAATGCAATAATAGAGTACGAGACTCTTGGTTTTTCTCGATGTCTGAAAAAAAAGTCACCAAGCAAGAGCGATCGATCATTGACGAAACAATGTGATAATGATAACAATGATTATGACAAAGACAATATTATCGTATGAAATCAAACAATAACATAATGTAAAATTTAGATTTAAAATATAATATGTAACATGCAAAGTAAATAAAAGTCCCGGCCTGCCTCTAGCCAAGCACCTTTGCCTTGACGGCCATTTTGGCTTTGTGTAGGTGACGAAGGTTTTGGCCGGTCCGGAACAGAACAATTCCTTTTCCATCCCCAAGGCGATTGCGCTCTTTAGTGAGGATTTTGTGCTTGATGGGCTTGACAGCGCGCTCGACATCAATAGAACCGCATGACCTTGTTGAAAGAAGAGGTTTGGCAATTTGTTGGTAGAACGCATTATTTTTCTTGTAAGTCTCGAAGAACTTGAAGCGACCTGCGATTTTTCCATGCTTGAGGACCCATGCCTCCACATCATCAATGGTGAACATTGTGTTGTTGAGCACATGATCATCTTCATTTACTGCGTTTGGGATGTCCCCTTCCCAAAGATTCTCCCAGCCGCCAGAGTGGCAGTGAAAGTCCTAATGAATGAATAAATAAATAAATGAATGAATAAACAAATGCATTAAATAAAATCAATTAAACATTGAATGAAACTCACCTCAAAGTCATTGTGGATTTTGCGACGGTTTGTCGAAGTACCATCTTCATCCAGAGGAATAAAGTGGTCGATCATCTCCTGCACGTGGACTCGCAAATTACCCGCAATCTTGAACTTTTCGCGCCACTCGAAATTGAACGGATCACAGATGAAGCACCAAATGTGATGGGAATCGAGTAGGCCCACCTTTCTTCCAGATGGGCTCTTTCCATCCATGTTGAATCGTTCCCGGATCATGTTTGCAATTTCTGCTGCGGACCCTGGTCCAAGAACACGATCAAATTTTCGGTCATCAACCGATATTGCCTTGTTAATACTATTCCGCAATGCTTGAACAAGCAAAACATAGCACGAAAGCGGGAAGTCTGCACGCGAACAAAGATGGTGCACACGGACAAAATGCACAGAAAGAGTGCACAGTGTTTTCATACGAGTCCAACGAGTATGGTTGCAGCGACCAAGAATTGCATCAATGTCATTCTTTTCTTTCGTGCTCCTCTCATTGTAGAATTTCCTGAATTTTTCATTGTCATTTAGACTGGCAATGAACTGGTTCTGTTTCGCAGCTGAGCGGACATGCTCGTGCACGAAATTCATTCGTGTCTCTGAGAAATGCTTGGCACAGACTTCAACATCAATGAGACGTTCTTTGACAGACTCAACACGGATAGAGTCTATACGGTCTTTGCGACAGAAAGAGTACACTTCTTTTGCCTCTTTTAGAACTCCAGAGACCACTTCTGTCTTGGCTAGATCTTTCGATAGTAGATCCACACAGTGTGCTGGATCCCGAGAGACAATTGTCTTCTCACCTTCAAGTTTCAATAGGGCTGCTACTTTAGTTGCCACATTAACAGCTGCATTGTCCACAGGAAGACTTGCAATGCTGCACTTGTATGTTCTTCTTGTGCTATCACATACTGCTTTCGCATCTTCAACTTCCTTTTCTGTTACATGAACGTCACTGCCTAGATTAGACCAATGGTGGAATGAAGAGAACTCTCCCTTCGAGACAGTGTAAATGACCTTCTGTTTGCCATTAATTGTTGCTCCATCAAATGCAAGATTGATCAGGCCTGGAACTTGAGACATTATCTTCGTGAGCTCGCTCGAGGTTAACCGATCAAGTGGGACGACATATTTCTCGTAAATTGTCTTCACATCTCGGGGAAGAAAATTTCCAATTGCAGGATTATGAGCAATTAGAGCTGACACTGCAAAATCATAGAGCAAGAATCGTCTCAACTTCACTCATGATGACCTTGTCGGCCTCTTCTCGAGTCATCGTGACGAATCCGCTCTTTGCTCCCTTGGGGTGCACAATTTTTGGCTGGATGGTCGTCTTCTTGGCATTTTCTCTTGCAGCGGTCATCGCCTGTGCACGAAACTCTGTAAGGCTTTCAGTCCCAAGCGACTGCGCCGAAGACGCAACAGTCAAACATGCGTTACGACTTTTTTTCTTGTTGCCCTGGGAACTGTCTTGAAGAGCCTCGCGCATAACACAGTCAATGCCCACGCACTGATTGGTTAGGTGAGCACGACATTTTGTCGCATTGTAGTTCTTGTACTTCCGATTGAACACTGTACAGTATGTGCAAGTGACAGTAATGGATCCATCGTCCAACTGGACGATGGTGAAGCAACTGCGAAGAAGTTGATCTCTTGGCTTCTTCGATGGGCCAGCATTGTTGAACTGAGCTACTTTCCTTTTGTTTCTTGGAGACTCATCTGGGTCCTCAGCAGGCAAAGCCTCTGCACTCGTTGCCTGAATGCACGATGGGGCGATTACTAGAAGAGGAGGCAAGATTGGAAGCATTGGATGATTGGGAGCAGGCGCAGATGGTGCGGCTAGAGGTGGAGCAGAAGCGGCTGGTGGCACAACAGAAGCAGCTGGTGGCACAACAGAAGCGGCTGGGGCAGATGGAAGTGGATCCGGAGTGGTTGGGTCAGCAACAGGCAGATCGGGCAAAGTGGCC
>JALLAR010002974.1:0-11663 GCA_036939335.1 Conticribra guillardii
TTTCAATCTACGGTCACATGGTTTTTGTGTGCGTTGTGCCTGACTATTCATGGCAGTTATCAATGTGATCTAAGTTTAAAGAGGAACCACATTAAACAAAGTTGGATACATGTCTACCATGGTCTGATACAATGTTTCCTGTTTTTGGTAGTGGATCCAAGGCCTCAAATCAGATTAATTCTTTGACTTTACAATCTGTGGTCACAGGTTTTTCATTTGCATTGTGCCTGATCAAAATCATGCCAGTTGTCTCAATATGATTCAAGTTTCAAGAGAAATCACATGACACAATGCTGGTCATGACATGTCTACATGGACTGATATATATTTTTTTCTATGTTTGGTAGTTGAACTGAGGCCTCAGGTCAGATGAATACTTTGGTTTAATAAGCTTTGAACACATGGTATTATGTATATTGTGGCTGTTTCTACTGGGAGCCCAATGTCACTTTTTTGAGAAGCTTAGTGCAATATTTTTGAGCAATGAAGCTCTGGATGAATGGGATGAGCAGGAGCAGAATAACATTGGTGGTGTAAGGATTTAGTTTTTGAATCATCATCCACATTGTGACGAAGTCATAATGTACTAATAATAACAAATTAGCAGAAGGCAGAAGTATGATCATTTGATCTACATCATAACTTTGGTTAGGATGGGTCGGGCCTTGTGTTAAGTGCAGAACAACAATATATGACCTAAGACCTAACACTAGGTTAAACAAATTGGCCATGGGCTGACCTCAATAGTTAGGTCAGCAATGTCAGTCACAGCCTAACCTAAGTGTGTAGGTCTGACCAATTTACAAGCTGCACATTCCCTTGTTTTTTATACACTCCTAAAAATAAAACAATATCAATTGGTTATTGAGCTTCCACTAGCATTAGCTTCAGTGCCCTATTATATCTTCATTTTTTGTACGAATGGATTATGATCTGGACAATACAAATGTATGATGAAATTTGATAGCAGCAAGTGCATTGAAAAAAGTGATACACAATGAATGGATTAAAAATAGTCATGACATTGGAGCTCCAATTTCATATGATTTAGGTTGTGAACATGCACTACATTGTCAGGTTTTGGTACACAAAAATATCTTTGTCTGTAATGGTTAGATTAGGTTTTATTTTCTTAAAATGATGTTCTAGACAAGTAGGCCTTGAATCAGTAATGTTCCATCTTTGAGAGTTGATTCACGAATTTCACATTGACTTTGGATGATGCTCTCCAAGTACCTAAAATATTAATATGGCTTGCTATCAACTATCAACACAAACAAGAGATATATCAACTTCATGCTTCATCATGTAGTTCATGTTTGTCTTTGAAACATCACTTTCTTCAACATAGCTCAGTTAGCTGGTTCCTTTTGTCACAAGCCTCCTACATCCCATTGGATGAAGAGGAGAATATCACTGCTTGACCAAGCTCAAGCTGGTCCTGTTGGCGTGTTGTAGAAGTTGTAATATATGGCTCTCTCTGTTGTATCATGATGCAGCAGATCTCTGTCTCTGTGCCCATTAGTACAGTACAAAGTGACAACTATCTTGAATGGTATCTACATATGTATTTGGTTCACCAATAACTCATTTTTTGCCAAGGCAACACAGGTTTTTTGATAAAATAATCACATGGATAAGTTTGAATTCAATTTACAACAACAAAATAACTAGTGCTGAAGTCCAAATATTCTGATAATCAATTATACTGACATCGGATTGGCAAACAATGTTTGAGTGTAAAACATCTGAGAGAGGAAAAAGGCCCTTATGTAAAATCATAATAATAGTAGCATTATGACAATAATGTTGACAGGGTATTGATCAGATCAGATACCCTATCATGTATGTACAGTGTATTAAGCATTATTCAGCAGCATTTTGGGATAAATGTCAAGAGTTGCTAAGTAACAAAATTACTAATAAGTAGGAAAGAGAGACAAAGCAGAGAGAGAGAGTGTGTGTGTGTGTAACAATTCTAATGGAAACACTGAATCCAGAGTAACATAAAATAGTGCGTTTGTTGTGATGATTTGACAAGAATGACAATGTATTATTGTCAGACTATCATTGATGCTGTTTATCTTTTTATGGGTGGGCTAGTATGGACAAGGTAACAGACATACAACATACAAATGATATGTTCTGATCCAAGTTCATAACAACATTTATCCAGAGCCCAGAGCTAAGAATGATACAGCAACAAGACAGAGGTGTGTAGACAGCTGATATGTCAGTAATAACCCGTTTGAGCCTATCTTGTACAAATCTATTGAATCTCAAATTGGCTCCACCCACAGGCACCAGCTCACTACCAATACACGGAAGGATCATTTAAACACAAGAAACACTACATCATGCTGAACTCCCATAGAAATAGAAGATGGGTGACATTGATGCTATTATGGTAGTGTTGCCATAAATATTTAACACATGATCAATTCATCTTATTGATTGAGTTGATAGTATCGGTGTGGGTTCACAAGTACCATAACATTTGACACTTAGCAGGAGTGCGGCATGGGCATGGGGCCTGTTCATTTGTATCTGAGAATTTGCCAGCAATACTCCACAAAGTAAGATTTATCAACCTTTCATCATATTATTGTCAACACACTCCACACTTTCACATTGGCCTGCTGATGGCCATTGTGTACCTCAGATTCAGATTGTTTTTGAGTTTTGATAATAATTGTGCCAATGAGGAGGATGCAATGATATACGGTATTTTTCATTATTCATTGTTGAAAGATTTCCACAGCTCATTCCACAAAGAAATAGTCTTTGCATCTATGAACTGAGTATCACATCTCACATTATTATCATCATCATCATCATCACTTAACGACACCCACATCAGTATCATCATGAACACCATATCAACATATTCATTTCACACATCCATCCAACTTGATGTATAATGTTCAGACGTTGGGCATGTCAGCAGCACCCCATTTTGAGCCTTCCAGCAACAGATTTCTACCAAATGTCGAATTAGCTCCTTCAATTTCACCACCAGCTTACTGAGAGGATTATTTTAAACAGACAAAACAACACATCAACTTCCTTTGATAAAGAGGGGAGACAAGTCACATTGGGTTGTATTATGATAGGGTGACTGAACAAATAATAGCCTTGCTTCTCACCCCCCCCCCCCACATTCCAATATGCCTGAGTTAGATGTGGTGGTGGATGGGCAGGAGATGGGACACTACTAACACCCGCTGAGTAATGCAATAGAATTGTACAAAGTACTAGAGACAGAGGAAGAAATACACTAATGATCACTTTGGCAAATGTTGTGAACAAAAGCAACAAGCAACATACTGCGTACTGCTATGAGTGGGAGCACAGCTAGCCATAATGATAATTCTATTTACTAGTACTAGGTCATAGGTCATAGCATGATGGTACATAGCAGGTAGTAGGTAGCCATGTTTTTCTAACAAGCAATATCCAACTATGGGCAGACCCCAAGTAGTCACATGGGTGAATGATAAAATAATATACTCAAAAATACTATTTCTTACTATTTGATGCACAACTGCCAATTACTGATAATACAAAATACCTTCAATTTTTCAAGTCATACACAAAGAAAAATAATATTCTTTCACCAATATATATGGTATCGTCCAGTGCCCAGAGCCAGTCTGGTGCACAGCCTAGAGCACCATAACAAATAACAAAATACAAATATGATATCTCTAGGACTAGGGAACCTTTACCTTAATCATAAACAAAGGAGTAAAAAGTGAGCATGATAACCATACACCTTCCATTGATGTCCAACAGCACAAATCAGACCAGGCAGCAGCAACTAAAGCCCCCATACTTGAATGTGAATGGAGAACTGCACCATCCAACACATACTGGTTATGTTAGATAATGTGGGTGTGGGCTGGGGTTATGTGTTATCTGAGGGAGTGCTCCAACAGTCTAGAGTGGGAATTACTGGATTTCTGTTCCTGTGTGGTGGACGTTCATCTGCACAGGAAATCCTACAGGAACCAAAAACTCCTAAAAGGAAAAGTGTTCTTGGGCCTTTATTTGGGAAAGGAAAAATCCGGTAATTCAGGAATTCCTGCAGGATTTTTTTTCAGAGAATGGGTGGTTTGGTCGAGAGCAAACCATCCTTTGATGAGAATGGTTGGTTTGTGAATTGGTGGTGTGCCAGGGGCCATAAAATTATATGTGGTGGGATTAATTCGTTGGTTGAGGAGCATCCAATGTACCTTTCCAGGATCATCACTGGTCAGAATTATGATGGATTGAGACAAGACTCAGAGATATGGGACTCTCAGACAGGAAGAACCCCCCCCAAAAAATACGCAGTAACAAGATTCAGACGTTCCTGTCAAATTGACAGGAATTACAGGAAAAAACGGTAACCAGGAATTCCTGTCGGTGATTTCCACTCTAGCCAACAGTGATTAATATCAAGTTGTTCCATCCAAAGACACCCCTGCCTGAGATACAAAACCATTTGCAACTTGAATACCACCTGATGCACCCCCAAAAGAAATAATTCATGGTCAACATTTATTAGAGAATATGCACAAGCACAAGCACAAGAACAAGAACAAGAAAGTACAATACAATACACAATACACAAGAACGTGGTTTTAGGGGTTCCCTCCAGGATTTGTTCTAGGAGCACAATACACAGCAACATCATTGTTTGATATATGGGGGTACTGTCAAAATTGAAAAAGAGGACATTTACAGTTTTCATTATTGGAATACCAAATATCTGTGGGATCAAATTATATGGTTGCAAAACCAGAGACACACAAAGAAATTTAGTCTTTTTCTATCAAATGTGATAGAGAAGCAACACGGGGGATATACTATTGCTATTGCTATTACTCTTTTGTAACATCAGTATTAAATTAATTCAAAGTCAAAGTTGCAATCAATGAATTAATTCAAAGTCATAGTTGATCATAGTGATCGCAACATCAATGGATGGGCATTCACATTCCCATTCACATTCAACATTCAACATTCAACACCATACATAAACATGAACATACGGATAAGTACAGGACCATGTGCATGCTTCTTATTCTCACAAGACTTCTCATGTCCTGCACTTTTTTGTTTCATGCTTATCTTTCAGGAGTAGGTAGTTAACTTCTCACTTTTATTGTTTCCATCGTTATCCACTCAATTTTGGGCCACTCTGCAAGATCCGTGATTTGGCCTCCACTTACGATGTCTGACGACGGTGTCTCTCATCATCGCGACACCAACACCAGCACAACTGCGATCATGTTTACCAAGTTTACTCTGTTCAAACTAGCTTCTAACTCAACTTGCCTTGAATGAAGACCCGTTTGTGCCTCAAGAATGTCATCACATCATCGACTTCTGTCGGATGTAGCTGTAACCTATTCACCTCTAAAAGGTTCTAAAAAGTAACAGGGCCCAAAACTACCCTGTCAAGGGATAGGTTTGTGAGACATATATCCAAACTGATAGTATGTTGCAAATAAGATTGACAGAAGCAGATTTGGATGCCAGCTGACTCAGGATGGGATCAAATATGTGATGATTATGACGGGGGTATGACAGATTGAAATCGTTGTCACTAACACAATTCTGAATTTAGTGGTAGTAGTATGATACAGTAAAACTAATTCAGACTAGGTTGCACACGACATGAATTATGTAGTATTGCAAATCTGAAATCTTCCAGGAAGATCCAAGGCGACATCGAATAGATACATATGATTTCCCATGTACAATTGGTGTCGTGTACTCCAGTAATGACACACCTACGTACGTTGGATTTCTATGAAGATGTGCTACCTGGAAACTCCTTGTCAGTGGACTTCAATCTCGAAGCAGCACGGCATTTTTAGTTCGTTTGTTCCCGACATATTTTTTGTTGTTGACTCCGCGCGTTGCATGTTGCATGCTCCTTGGCTTTGGCATTTGCCACATCAACTCAGCAAAACTCATAATACGATTATCTCTACTGCCGCCCAGCGGCCACCTCAACAACTCAGCTAGCAACCATGGCGCCCAAACGCCAACTCAAAGTCCCCTCCTCCCCCTTCTTTGCCCCATCCACCCCCCGCAAACTAGTCCAAGTTTCCACCCCCGGCGGAACACAACGTCTCGTCAAGAAGGAAGGGACTGGACCAAAGGAACACAAAAGTAGCGTGGCTGGAGCGGCGTCAAATTTAATCAATGCCATTATTGGCGCGGGGATTGTCGGAATACCGTTTGCTATTAAGGAGACGGGTTTGGTGGCGGGGGTTATTTTGGTCGTGTTGTGTGCAGTTTTGACTGGTGAGTTGTACGGTGTGATTTTTTCGGGCTTTGTTGGGTTACTGTTGTAAGGCGCAAGGAGGGCTAGATATGCAATTTGTTTTACATTTCATCATTTTTGTTACCAAAAGGAAAATAAGAGAGGAATGATATTTATGAAAGGTAGTCAAGGAAAGGAATTCTGTTTGATTTGACTGAACAACAGTGATTATGTATGTTGTTGGTGATGCAACAATTGGAGATACTTTTAGCAATGAGAGGAGGGACCCAGCGAGATGCGGTTACTCATTTCCTGGTATCTTTGACAATTATTGNTACTTTTAGCAATGAGAGGAGGGACCCAGCGAGATGCGGTTACTCATTTCCTGGTATCTTTGACAATTATTGTCGCAGGACTTTTTTTGAATGATCATGTTGCGTATGTCAGTTCAAATTGATCGGGATTTAAGGACAAAGTCATCATTTGATTCTCCTCGATCCAAGCTCTCTTCGGTGGATTATTGTCAAATTCGACGTATCAATCTGTGATCTTATAGCCCCAGGAGAGCCTGAACTGATGAAGCAATTTTTGTCATGCTCGTATCATGGTAAAGGGGACAAAAATCATAATTTTCAGCGGATTTAGTCGGAAGGACACGACACATTTTTTCCAGAAGTGCGATTTCAATTTTGCTAACTTTTATTCGTCTTTTTTATCTTTGCTATCACCCCATCTAACACAAAATCAATGACCAAACATTAACTCACAGAAAAATCTCTTCGAGTTCTTGTTGCAACCGCGAAACATGTCGATGTACCATCTTACGAAACCCTCTTCGAATCTGCTTACGGTTCCTTTGGATTTTATTTCATTTCCATTAATATGCTCATTATGGCATATGGGGGATGTTTATCCTACTTGACAATTATCAAGGATACTCTTCCTGTGTTGATGGGGGTGGATAGTGGGGATGTTGGGATGGAGAGGGCTATTTTGACTGTTAGCACGCTGGCAATAATTCTTCCTATTAGTATGCAAAGAGTGAGTTCAATTTTGTGATATTTTTTATCTTCATTGCAATGGAAGTTTTTGCTTGAGCCTTGTTTTGCTTTCTGTCAAATGGAAAGTTTGACCCAGCTTGTGCTGGAAAATAATTCATTCAAACTCAATTCCTTCTTCAAAAAATTCTCGACGACTTTTTACACAGGACATGGCAGACCTCGCAATAACTTCTCGCATAAGCGTAGTATTTCAATGCCTCATGGTCGTGGTCGTGGTACTCTTCAGTCCAGTTTCCTCCTCCATCGAAGAAAATGGAGGCCTCAAAGCAATAGCATCCGAATCCATCATAAAATCATCCACCATATTCATTGGACTCGGCGTATTAAGCTTTGCTTTTGTCTGCCAACACAGTGCCTTTATTGTGGCAGGATCTTTGGAACGGCCTACCAAGAAACGATGGGGCACTGCAACCTCACGTGCGTTATCCCTTTGTGTAATATTGGAAGCAGCAATTGGGATTGCGGGCTACCTTTCCTTCTTGGATAAAACCGAGGGAGACATCCTAAACAACTTTCTATCACTTGGGGGGAATACACACACAGCTGCCAATGTGGCTAGAGGATTATTATGCACAACCATGTTTTTTGTCTATCCCATGGACTCCTTTGTGTGTAGGCATGTTCTAGTGGTGCTATTCTTTCGCGGGAGGAGAGCGCACGAGGGAGATGATGCAGCCGTCTTGTCAAGGAAGGATCGTCGAATTGCCATGACATTAATTATTTATTTTTCATCGCTCGTTCCGGCATTGATGGTGGATAATGTTGGATCCGTCCTTGCTATTACGGGAACGATTGCGGGTTCTTGCTTGAGTTATATTGGACCTGGTTTAATCTATCTCGCTGTTTATGGTGGGGAATTTTTGCAAAAAGTTGACGAAGTTTGGGGTGAGAAAACAGTCGAAGATGAAGACGAGAATTCCGCAGGGCTAGATTTGGAATCAACTCAATTGCTGACTGACCCAAACACATCTGAGTCACAAGCTGCTGCCCCTTCATCATTATTACAACGTGTAGTGAAAGGAGTGACATGGTACCTATTCCTCATGCCGTTATGGTGTGCGATCGCTGCCATGGGTAAAAGGAAAATAAAATTGTTCAAAGAAAAGGAAGCCCTGAAGAGTCCACACATCAATCGTCTTGGAAAATGTGCACCGGCTTCTCAGGAATTACGGCCTAGGGCCAGAGGAGGCTCTTGGGATGCAGCCGAAAGTAATCACAAGCACAGTCTGCCGGATCTTCATAAACAGTTTGCTCCTCCTAATCAACAAGGTCCTAAAATGTTGGCTTATGGAGCAATACCTGGAGGAAACCAAGCAATTGCTGCAGCTCTTCTTGCCAAAAAAAAATCTGACAGTCAGTTAGCAAAAACTGCAGCGGCAGGGGAAGAGGAGCCTACGGACATTGATGTACCTCCATCTTGGTATGATTTTTGTTATGCAATATTCTTCATCATTTTTGGTGTGGTCGCACTTTGTGCAGGTATGGTGTCTATTTTGATGACCAATTAATGAAAGCAAAGATATTATGTTAACTTAGGATTGTAATTTAACGTGATAGACGAACAAGCGTGAAGTCAAAATGAAAGATACGCGGGAAATGATATTCCTATACAAAATGCAAATGAAAACCTATTCTTCTCTCTTTTAACAAAACCACACTCTCCATGTGATTGTTAACTGCAGCAACCTCTTCTTTGCAGCAAGCGAAGACAACAAAACTGACAAAACATGCACATTTTCACTTTTAGGTCAGGGCTGCCGAGGAAGAGAAAGTAAATCACTGGAAAAGAAGATTACGCTCGCAGCACCTATTCCTGCAACCGTGAGTAAGCTGACCATCGTTATCGCAATAGACATCACGATTATTGTTATCCAAAACAACACAGCCGCTGCATTTTTTCTCTTCTTCAATAATGCAGTCCTTGTTGCAATCATAGTATAAACCATCGTGCTCGTGGTAATTCACCAACGTGTCCCTTGCGTTACCATAGTCCTCAACATATATCTTATTGCCATAATATCGGTTACCACCGGAAGGGCCAGATACTTCATCACAGCATCTGTTACGGCATGAGTGTGTGAGCTGGCCATCGTCGCAATAGACTGGCATGTCGTCCTCCTCGTCCTCCTCGTCAACAAAGCATGTATCACACTTGGTACCTTCAAATCTAATCATGCATTTCTTCTCGCACTTGAAATAATCCTGACAGAAAGCAGAGGGACACGAAAGTCAGCATACACATATGGTGAGCCTTGTTTGAGTAAGAGTATTCATCTTCATAATCATTGCAATCACTTACACCCTCGTGTTTTTCCGTCAAAAACCACATGCTGTCATCTTCATTATAGTCCTCAACATATATCTTATTGCCATAATATCGGTTACCACCGGAAGGGCCAACAGATACTTCATCACAGCATCTGTTACGGCATGAGTGTGTGAGCTGGCCATCGTCACAATAGACCGGATTCCCACTCTTGTTAGTGCGAACAGAACAGGTCTCGCACTTGTTATGATCTTGGATGCAGTCTTTCTCACATTCAAAATATTCTCCTTCATGCTTTTCCACTAACGTGTCGGGATTTTGATTACTCGTCTTGTAGTCTTGAACGAGTTGCTCAGCGCCTGTGATTTTTGTTATCGTGTTATGGTTAGATCAAGGCCTTGGTTAGATTAATCGAATTCACAGAATTTAAATGAGCATCGAAGTATCAAGTCCACTGCATCTTACCCGAGACAGAAGCAACGAAGATGAGCACAAGCGTGTATATGAGGTTCATTTAGAATTACTTTGTGTTTGGAATTAAATGATGTTGATATTTTACTTTTACTTATGCATCGATTCTCTTTTGTTTTTGTATTATTTTATGAGCGTGCAATAATTCTGCAACAGTTCATCTTTGTATGCACAGTATTTTGGGTGTGATTGAGTTAATCAAGAGCGCAGCACCAGGCCAGGCACGATAAGTTGTCAAAGGTTGTCAAAGTTCCCGCCGAGTTCTGGATCCTTCCATTATTATGAGAACCCCCCGTTAACCTCGTGTACGATACGCAAGAGTGCACACCGGCTCTAGACAATATTGTCACAAAAACACGAATCAATTTTTGCGACGGCTAAAATGCAAAGCACAAAGACTCTAACATGCGTCATTCTTCCAAAAAAAAACAAAAGACCCATCACAACCAAAAACGCCATTGCATTCTCTTTCAGAAGAGTCCTGCAACACAAAAAGCGCAGATATATCGACAACAAATCACGACATACAGACAATGCCACAGTTCTAATGAAATGAAAATGCCGCAATGAATGCAACCGCCACAAATGCAATAGCAATGATACCACGTTGCTCCATCCGCACCTGCAGCTCATAGCATACCGCACCATTGCAAGTCTCTTCCAAACGATCAATGCACGCACAATGACATAAACCACAGTAGCAACATCACCAGTACTAGCAACATTCCCAAACCCCTTCACTCAACTTCAATGCCATATGCACATTTGCACTGTGTTTATGTAACATCCTCGTCATGCCAGGCATGGAATAACAACTTTTAATATCCCAGCAACTATTTTTAATAACGATCCATCGATTATAAATACACGCACGTCTTATTTCTTAATATCACACCAGGGTTGCAGAACAAAACCAGTTATTGCTTGTTATTGCATGATCTTTATATCTTTCATTAACAATTATTGTACGCGCATGAATTGAAAAGGCAAGCAGCAAGCAATCACAACAAAACCAAATGTGTTTATGTAACTCTCTACATTATGGCAGAGTTCCTGCGGAATACAAACATTTCAATCTTAACACATGCTTTTGTAGAGACTTTGCTATGCATTCCTTGCCCACGGGTATTTTATTCAACCCCATATTGAATCGCAACATTTTTCCAAACATAATTCTGGGATTATTCCATCAATAAACCGTACATCGTCATTTGAATCTACCTTGCAATTTTTGCAAAAATTAATTATATCAATGCATGTCTTGTCACAATCAAATGCAATCATCAAAATATCTATGTTTTCATATGGCTCGTAGTCATTGATCAACTTCACAAGAAGGAAGAAGTGAAACAAAGCCATGTATCATATCATCACCAACAATACTATCAATCTACCTCCTCAACAGCAAAATAAAAGACAACTGCAACAACATAAACATATTTACCACCGCCCACATCAAACTCATTTTTTTGGATTTTATAACTGCACCGATTTAAAACACAACAATTAACCTGAGAGGGCAAAAATTAAAACATTGCAACAATACAAATGCATTTTATTTGTAATAGATGATGTATTATCATTCAAGATTAACAAATCATACAAA
>JALLAR010002977.1:0-11538 GCA_036939335.1 Conticribra guillardii
AATATCGTACTATCTTGAATAGAGGCGTTATTGAGTTTTTTGTTAATCTAAACAGGCCAGACCAAAAACCTGTTCGGTCCCATTGATTGCTGTCATATTGGGCTAGCACCAGTATCCCTTGCAAGCTCATTGTCTACATTTAAACCATCATGCCCATTCTTCTCTTTTACCCCCTCTTGTTTATGGCGCAATTCTGAAATCTCCTCACGAAACATGACATCCCCCATATATTTTTCCTGCACATCTGATAAAACGCCCGTGCCCCATTCCGCATCTGCAACCATGGCCGAAGAAAGCATATCCTGCAAATTATTACTGTTTTTCTTTGTTGTTGCATCATTGGTATCACCATATTCCTTTAGAAACACATATCCATTGCATTTATCCACCCGCGCCACCACTCTTCCAACGCTCTCTGCATCTTGGATGGACAATGGCAAGAATGACAACAAACCAAAATCTTCAACGACATCACAAAGTTCATGATGTAGTTTGCGATATTTCCGTGAAAAATTAGAGGTTCGCGTTCGTTCTTGAGCGGATTGATATTCTGGATCTTCGGTATAGTCAAATAATGGATCTAAATCCTCGTTGCTCGAAGCGTTTACCACAAAATCCATGGGACTGGAGTCCAAATAATCTACGAGACGTTTTAGATCATGGCATTGTGTGAAAAATTCGAGGTTGAATGGTAGAGGAGATGATCGATAGTCATTGTCATATCCATAATCGTCATCGCTATCACTGTCATTATTCCCATCACCAGCACCAGCACCAGTAGCACTCCCAAACCCCGGAGAACTTTGCTGCAATAAATCCATCTTACTCAACACATTCACACACGGCAACTCCAACCTCATCATACTCGCCGTACACACCAACGACGCTCCAATAAATTTCGAAACATCCGGTAAGCATATCGCCGCATCGACCAATTGAACACATACCAATCGCAGATCCAATTCCCGTTGGAGACGCGAGGCTATGAGAGAGACTACCGAGGAATGAGCGGTGAGTTCGATTTGTCCCGGTAAGTCGAATAGAAGATAGGGATTGCCGCTGGGGGTATCGTCCAATCGTTGTTTTAAGAGTGATAGAACTTTTCCTAGGTGATGCTCGATGTATTCCATGCAGTAGAGCAATCCTCCGTTGGGACCGAGGTGAAGTTCGGACATGACGGAATCGAGGCTTATAATGTCTTGGCAGACGTCGAGGATGGTTTCGTAGGGAAGTTGGGAGTTTGCTTCTTCTTCATCT
This sequence comes from Conticribra guillardii, assembly GCA_036939335.1. Classification (NCBI taxonomy): domain Eukaryota; phylum Bacillariophyta; class Thalassiosirophyceae; order Thalassiosirales; family Thalassiosiraceae; genus Conticribra; species Conticribra guillardii. Next base: position 1,258 of record JALLAR010002977.1, read on the forward strand.
TCTTCGTTGTTGTTATCATTATCATTATTATCGTCAACATCCTGCTCTTTTTTCAGTGTTGTGTTGTCATTGTTTGCTGTGTTTGTTTTGGGTGTATTATCAGTGTCGTGTTTGTCCGCAGTCGCAGTAGCGCAAGAGGGGACTTCATTTGCGGGATCCAAATTCACCACCCAGCAATCTCTTCCCAAGAGACGTAGATATTGTTGCATCCCATCGCAGTATGTCGTTTTTCCAGCGCCTGGTTCGTGTGTGTGTTTTGTGTTTTTAATGTATTTATTTTGGTAGTAGGAATGCAAATTGGAATTGTTGGTCGTCATAGTTTACAATACAAAAATGAAGAGTGAGTATTTACATAATTGAAAATGGACTAGTTAAAGAATGAGGTTGCGTCATCATTAATAATGGGCATTTATTACCTGGCGCGCCAATGATCATTTGTCCGTAGAGGACCATATTATAAGAATAATATATAATATTATTTAGTCGATGGCAAGGAGGGCAAATCGATAGATGGCGATGTGATCTGAGAGCGACGGAATCTAGTTTTAAAAGAGAGATTGATGGCGAGGATTGAAGTAGTGGCCGGAGCGGGGAGTGGGGCGTGGGGCGATCAAATTCAAAGCGCGGGCTGATTTGGCTACTCAATTACTACTATGGGTGTCGTCTTGTGATTGTGCAGTGGCCGGTTGTAATTAAAATTAATCCGCAACAAGCATGTTGTGCTCATTTTTTCAAACGATTGTGTCGGTCTCTTCTATCCAGCGATGTCGAATGTCGAGTGGCTCTGGACAGAGAAGGGAAAAGATATTATGCGCGTAATATACATAGGAATTAGTATATGTTTGAGTGTCTATCAAAAGATTCTCGCAGGAAAAGTCGTCCCATTCTATTTGTTTCTATTTTCACTTCACACTCAAACAACCACCCGGCGGCCTCGACCAACACAAAGCCTCAAGAGAAATAATAATGCGACGCGCCAAATTATTTCTAACGCTCTCCACCCCCCTCATATACACAGCACTACTCCTGGTGTTGTATTTAGAGTGGTCCATTCCCCAATCGGTCGTTGTCGTTGCCCAATCGGTAGGAGACGTGAACGATGCGGAGGGGAATCGTGCCCCTTTAATACAAGATGTGAATAATCATGACACTGTAAAATCCACGTCCGAACAACGGCAAATAATGAAAGAAACGTTTAATGATGAAACGACAATTGATGATAATGAGGAAGAAGACGGTGAAGACCATGCAACCTGTTCCCTCAACAATCCCTCCCAACAATCCAACAATGACTGCAGCATCCCACCCTCCTCCTCCGACACTACCACTACTAATGAGGATAGTAGTATGCAACAAGATTTGACAACACGACAAATAATCACCCTCACGGACGATAACTTTGATCGACTCACAATGACATCCTTTCCATCGACGTGGCTCATCATGTTCAAAACGGAATCGTGTGCCATTTGCAAAAAATCCAAACCCATTTTTGAGAATTTGGTAATGGATCCGCAGATTGTTGGGTTTAACGTGGGGGAACTTTTGGAACGTGGTGGTAGTGCGGGCAGTGCTGGTCGTGGTGGCGGTGTTGGTGGTAGTGCTGAGGGTAGTGAGGAGGAAAAGAAAATTACGAATCATGCACAATCTAACAGTAATAATGTAAAGGATGACACAGCAGAAGCAATAACCACCCCCAAAGGACCAATATATATTGCGACAATTGATGCCGGATGGTCTGGCAGGGATACAACTTTGAGATTTCAAGTGGATGCCACTCCCACAATTATCGTCCTGAGAAATGATGGATATGGCTACTATGATACCTCTTCTTCTTCCAAAACCAACAATGACAACAGCAACAACAACAATAATAATGACAATACCAGCATGGATTCTCGTTCCTACTACATTTACCACGGACAACGAGCCATCTACCCCCTACGGAATTTCATCTTGGGAGGGTTTCAAATGAGAAAACGATACGATATGCCTCCCGTCCTACAAGAGGAGGAGCGCAAACCTCGTGGCATTCTCGGGAGGATCTATGAGTACATTTCCCCCAATATCATTAAAATGGGAGGATGGGTTCTCAAATTTATGGGTGCGTGGTATTTATTTTTGGGGGTTTTGGGTTTGTTTATGAGGATTCACAATTATGCATGGGGGGACGACGAGGATGATGATTATGATGAGAAGGATAGAGAAGAGGAGGTTATTCGGGGGGATGCCAAGGGTTATCCCATTGATATGGATGAAAAGACAGCACAGCGTCAGAAGCTCATGTGGGAGAGGAAGGCGCAGAATCATGCAAAGTTTGCTGCGAATCGAGAGGCGAAGAAAAAGAAGAAGGCTGGTGGTAGTAATGGTAATGGTAACGGAGAGAAAAATACGAGTGACGGGAATCGTGGTGGTGGTGATGATGATGACGATGACAATTTTGAAGGCATTGGACGGTCTGTGAAGAGGTCAGAAGCACGACAGGCCAAGGTTGATGCCGGAAAGGCTTCGAAATCTAAAACCAATGCACAACGGGCCAAGGCTGAGGCGAGAAAGGATTCTACATCAAAAAAGAACTAGGGCCTGGATGAGGTTTTATTAAGGAAGAAAAATCTCATGACTTCAAATGATGGAAATCATATTACCTTAAAGTTTGCAATAAAATTTATTGAGAAAAATGTAAGGGAACCTTGCTTGAATCAATGCATTGACTACATGCAATATTTTATTCACATGGTAAAAAGTATAAAGAATAGCATTCATTATTTAAAAGTAATAATTTCAGTTTGGCGTGTCTCGTGGGAGTACATATGCAGAGCACATTTGTGTTGACATTCCATGATAAACGTTATGAAATTAATGATTTGTATGATGATTGGAGTATCTAATGATTATAAGTTTAATTATAATCAGCTAAGAGAGAATGCTTTATCAAACCTGGTGGATGTGTTGGCGGAGATACAAGCTTTGACAAGAAAAGATGCTTTGTTAAAGAAAAGAATATGTTACTGCTGGTGATGGCAGTGGGTCTGCTGGACAATAGCATGAGGTATCATGCATTCAAAGGAATGCCGAAAAGGAGCAATGGCAATGGTGATGGCGCCAATCGCTGTGCCAGTTTACCTCAAGATTTATATTCAGAATGCATTTGAGACTACAAAGATTAAACTTTGGATGGCCATCTCCTTTGCAGATTTTTATCTCTCGTGCCTTGGATGTATTAGCTAACATCATCACTGTCATCTCGGATAGGTCAATCTACATCATCTGGCCAGATCTGGCCAATTAAATTGCAGACTGTTTCATTGCCATATTGCTGGAAAAGTACAAAACTTTGATCAAGTGTATATGCCGCGCTGGATCAATTCAATTGATTTTGAATGTTTTGGGCACAACCCATGTTCATCACTACTTCATGAAGAATTAAGACCCATTCCATGGCTTCAAAAATTGGTAATTGGTGCATAAATTGGAGCGTCGAATGATTCATCCATGAGCATCCGTGTCACAAGCAAATGGTTGTTTCACAACACTTTTATGTTGGTAGTTTGAAGTAAACCAACTGTATCACTTTTTTGCAAAAATAATCAGACTACACATCAGGTTTGCCAATTTTAGAACTCATCATCCCAATATGTTTCAGTTTCATGGTTTTGTCATGCAATGTATTATTATTATTAAATTCATTTTTGCGCTGTCAACACAGTATTTAATAGTAATTAATTGTTGGTGTGCGTCCATAATTAAACACAATCACATTCAACATTAGAATAGTATCTCTTCCCATTTAGTTTCCATAATTAACAATGATTTTGTCGATAAAAAGAAAATGATTGCCAAGTTGCTCGCAACTGCTATCAATGGTTCTACTGGTGCACCACCAATGAACCTAAATACAGTCTATCCAGACTTCAACAAGGTCCTCAACAGCTACTACGAGCATCCTTCACCTGCAAGCAACACAACTCTAACTCTACTACAGGATCCACCAATATTTACGGATTCACTCGCAAAGGCATTCAAAAATTCTCCCTCAGCAAATCTTTGTTCTTCATAGCACAATCATTAACCAACGTTCAATGTATTCAGAAGGAAAATGTACAAGCTCTGGTCCTCAAAAAAAATCTTGACAACAAGAGTTGCTTTGGGAATGATGAATATGATCGACAACATCCGGGAGGTGAAAGATTTGACCGATCTTGACAAATCCTTCCCAAGGTTCAAGGTAAAGGGCAATGATACACTTCTTGTTATCAATGGTGATACAGAGATGAGTGGGCAAGAGGCGTGCATATGCCTATGTGCTGCTTACTAATGTTCCCAAGAAGTGATGAGAACAGCTGTGCCATCACTCACTCCTACTCAGATGATGTGTGTAGCAACCACACTGCTACATCCCGATATTCGTGCTCCTGTCACTAGAATGCTTGCAAACAAGAAACACATGTCTGGAATGGATCAGGCCAAAAAGACCTAGTACACACAGCAACAATGGAGTTGGCACTCCAGATGTTCAAGAGCCCCAATCTCATCATACCTTGGCCATCTGAAATTTATGCCATTGACATTGATCCTGATGGGTTGATTGACCCTTGTTGGTTTGACTACAAAAACCCTGTCTTCAACTAGTCGTGGTTCACAAAAGGTATGTTACACGTGACTACAATAAGCCAAAGTAAATACAAGGTCGTTGTCATGAAAAAGGTTGGAGTTCGTGGGGATCAGGCTAAAAACGATACCATGGCACAACTCAAGGCAGAAGGGCCATTTCATATTATCCTTAATGATGGATCACATGTACCAGAACATGAAAATTTCTCCCTCTTTTCGTCGTGGAATAGCATCATTTCAGGTGGAATGTATATTATCGAAGATTTGGAAACTCACTACTACTGGAAGGAGGGAGAAAAAATCTATGGATATCCACTCAAGAATCACGGCGTAAATGCGGGTGCAGACAAGTCTGCCATTCAGCAGCTTATTCATGCGTTGAATCGGCAACAGGTCGGCAGAAATAATCTGGAGTTGCAAAGCACGAAAGATGTTCATAACACGCACTGAGCTATTCATTGCTCTGAGGTACAATTGGAGAAAGCATCTTAGTCATGAGATAATCCAAATGGAAACTCTGGAATGAACCTTCCGTTCACAATACAAAACACCACAAAATATAGAAAATTATTATGTTATCATTGTTATTGTTCGTGAAAGATGCTTCATAATAATTAATGAATCAAATAATCGCATCAAATGTTATGAAAAAACGAAATATTAAGTAGATTTTTTAAAATAGAAGAATCATGGTGAAACAAGCAAATAAATCAATGGCAGCCATCGCATCCTGCCTCTTTCACACCTCCTGGCTAATGAACCACGACGTCCCAACTCTCTATGCGCTCCCCTCCACAAAATCCTGGACAGCATTCTCACTCCCTCCCCCATGCTGCCCACCGCTCATTTTGGGATATCCCACAACCACTCCCCTCTTCTTGGAGCTCTGAACATAACTCTTGTAATAGCATCGAATGCGATCTCGGACGGACACGAAGTTGAAACAGGTTTCGTCGAATATGTAATTGTGCTTGGCGGCGAGTTCGAGTAGTCCTTCGGTGAGTCCGTTGTTAAAGTGTTTTTGTTCGGCGGTGTAGTTTAGGGCCGAGTGGCGGAGGTAGTCGGAGCGATTTTCAATCAAGTACTCTTCGAGCTGTAGAGAAGGAAATGCGATAACGAGATCAATGGAGAAAAGAGAAATTACGTGAGCATTGGAAGACGATAATGGCGAATAATTCAAACCAGCACCCAAATCAGAGCATGAGGAGATTATGTCCCTCGGTAAACGTTCCGCGGAACATCCACTTCCAATCACGACCCATCATCCTAACATGTACGACAACAATCTTACCTCGGGATAATTCCTCCAAGAAAACTTTTTTCTCAAAACAATCGGCTCCGAATGAACGGTTCGTGGACCTCTACGAAATTGATGAGACGACTTGGCGCAACCACCACCACCACCAAAGCCACCACCGCACGGTCCATCGCTCTCGTGACTCACCACCGCCGAAACTTCGCCGTACGGATCGCTCTGATACGATTGCGGCTCCATGGGAGGAGGAGGAGGCGGCGTAGAATATTCAATACGAGGAAAGGGAGGAGGTGCATCGTGAGGATGGGGTTCGTAGGGGTCGTGAGCCGCATTGGGCGGAAAAGGAGGAGGATTAGAATGCGTTGTCGATATTGTTGCCTGCGGCGGATAATGGTGAGGATATCCCAATGCCGCACCGCTCGCAGCGGAAGGAGGAATGTGATCGTGATAGGCATCCTCCAAATACCGACCGCCGGCATCCCCGCCGTGGGAAGGAGGAGTGTCCAACAAAGGATACTCCAAATGATGCAGATGGGAAGATGACGTTGTTGTTGTCGTTGTTGAGGATGGATGGTGCAAATAGTGATGATGAGGCGTGGGAGGGGTATTCAAAATGTTCCTTCCCGGCGAATTTTCATCGGTGCTGACGCGGAAGGATTCGGTGCGTAGATAGTCCCTGGGATCCATGGATTTGGGCGGCTGGGGCGGAGGATGGGGGTGGTTGGGGTTGTGGTTGGGATGGGGATAGTAGGGGTTGTAGGCCGCAGTTTCTCCGGAGGGCGTGGGCGGCGGTTGGGAATGTTGGGAATGCGGTTGTTGTTGGTGTTGCGGAGGCGGTGGACCATATCTCGCGTCGTGATGGGCGGCACCGCCTGGATAGTGAGATGGTGGCGGAGGTTGTTGTTGCGCATCGTGATTATTTCCCCATGGTTCGCTTCCGGGAGGGTGGCGACTCCCTTCTCCGTAGTGAGGACCATACCATCGAGAAGTGCGATCCGTGGCGGCACCTGCAGGAGGAGCTCCACCGCCACCGCCGCCACCGGCAGAGTCATCGTGTACATCGCCCTCTTCGGAAGGAACCACATGCGACTTGCTACTAAAATTGGAACCCGATAGGGGATGATAGAGAGGTTGGGTGGTTGGCAATGGCTCTCTGTCTCCTCCCGGTCCTGGACAATCTCGCGGTTCTTGCGGTGACTCGTGCCACGAACCAATTCGATCATTGGTCAAACGGGGTGGAGATGAGTAGGGAGATGGATGCTGTTGTTGTTGTTGGTGGTGGTGGTGTTGATGATGTTGATGGGAGTAGGGATTGGTGGTCCACTCTCTGGAACCTGGAGGAGGAGGGTGAGAGCCGGGTGGAGTCGGATGATAATGCCTTGCGGCAGCAGCAGCATAATAGGGAGGAGGAACAAGCCCTCCCGTAGTACTTCCTGGAGGACCACCATGAGGAGGATGTTGCGAATGAGGATGAGGATGGGCATGATGACCATAGTGAGGAGGAGGAGGGTAAGGCATGTAGGGATACGATGGAGGTGCCGCCGAGTATGCATGATGAGGGGTTGGATGGGGAGGAGGATGAGGATGGTGCGGATGACTCCATGATGCTGGCGGAGCCGGTCCATTTCCTCCCTGGTGATGAGGATGATGCGGATGCGGACGATGAGGATGGCGATACTCTCCTCTTGCGGCTCCACCGGCACCGGCAGCATCACCGATGGCCTTGGAAGAAGAAGAAGAATTCTTGGGATTCCTGCCCTCCCTTTCCGCACCACCGCCGCCTCCTTGAANTGGCCTTGGAAGAAGAAGAAGAATTCTTGGGATTCCTGCCCTCCCTTTCCGCACCGCCGCCTCCTCGAACTGCCTTGGGACGATGATCCGGGGTCACTTCGGGACCGGTCTTACTACTAGTTGTACTACCATTCTTTTTTTCCCTCGTGGATTCCAACAGCGGTATGCCCAATCGTGCACGTTTATTCGAAGAATTATTATTATCGGAAGGCGATGATGGCAAGGTTGATGGCAATGGTTTGGGGTGCAATACAAATGGACTCGGTTTGGTAATATCATTTTTGAGATTCACATTGGATCTTCGAGGAGTGGAAGCGGTGTGGCTGGATGTTGTCGGAATCATGGATGGAGAAGAATTTTTGGTGGTTGGTACTGGTGGTAATTTTGTGGTTTGGTATTTTGTTGTTGATGGTGTGCAAGTAGTGCTAGTAGAACTGTTATTGGTGCTAGCGGTATTGGTGGTATCGGCAGCGGCAGTTTGATCATTATTGATGATGATGGCGGCGGAGTCGTGCTCGTGAGTTTGGTCTAAATCGGACAACGACGCGAGAAGCACGGCATCGTCGTAATTCTTCTTTCCGCCGCCCTCACCGCCATTGGCAGCATCAGCATCAGCAGTATCAGTAGCAGCATCAGCAGCAGCATCCGGGACTTGGTTCGTTTCCACTGGAACAATTCCTTCGCTGCCGCCGCATTGAATACGATGAATCATTTGCGAAGACGAACTGCGATGATTATGACGCTCGTCATCCTCGCTGCCACTGCTGCTGCTGCTGCTGCTCTCGTCCACCACTGGCGGAAAGGATGCCACCTTTGTTGTTGTTGTTGACGAGGAGGAGGAGGATGCCAATATCGTGTGTCGTTTTCTCTTTTTTCCGTGAAAGGCGGAGGGAAAGGGAGGAGGGGGGCCGAATCCTTCGTTTTCGTCTTCGTCTTCGTCTTCCTCTTGCCGATGTTGCTGTTGTTGTTGGTCTTGTTGGTCGTGGTTGGTATTGATGGTGGTATCGATGGGAGAAGGGGGGAGAAATGCCCCCTTGCCGGATTCGGCTTCGTCCATTGTGGATACAATTTTCACCATGTTGTTGTTGTTGTTGTTGATTCTACTATCAACACTGCCACTGAGTATGGAAATGGGCATGATATTGGAATTATTTATGTATATGATTGTTCAATCTTGGATCTAGGTACCTAGAGAGATTTTGAATTGGAATTGGAATTGGAATACCGGTGGCAATGGTGATGAGGGTGAGGGTGTTGGCGTTTGAGGTGATGATGGAACGGGAATGAAACTGTTCGTGCTTTGTTTTTTGTGCTTGGCCGTTTGTTCTTGCTTGGTGGATGGTCTTGAGGGAGTTGACGCCAAAGAGAGTTGACACTGTCTGTGCTCAATGGTGACGGGTCTTGCGAATGTTGTGTTAATCACAGTAGTAGTTAGTAACCGTAAAGTATGCCGTCGACCGATCGATCGATCAATTGTATTAATGGGGTACTGTGGTCTATGGTACAATAATGACGACGATGATGTTGTATACTATTATGCTTCCGTCGACCGAGGAGTAGTCACAGCAAGTCGTTCCAGAATAAAATTATGATCGTTCGGAATGTAATTGGGTCGTGAAGCTTCTCGCGAGACGCCGACGGGGTTCCGAAAGGTCTCGGTGGAAAATAAAAATTGTGGCAAGCAAGCAAGCTATCGTACTAGACAAGTTGTGCATGGGATTATTTTCTGGTGTTACTGGTTGCTGCGCCACAAAACATAGGAAAAAATAAAATATTGTCGAGATGCGTCGAGCGAGATGACCTGCCATTTTCATGGGGAACTGGGAATCAAAAGGAGTCGTCCAAACCCCTATTCACCTACCTACATGCGCAATCAACCACTACATCTCATGGTACTCAAACAGTGTCAAAAGTCAGACCAACAATCCATACTAATTCCTCTGTATAATTATAGCGTAGGTAGACTGTCTAAAAATAGTAGTAAAAATAAACACAACAATCCATAGTACATACGAGATTGGAGACACTTACCCTTCTCAAATTCAGTCCCGTGTTTGACAAGAGCTTAAATAAATATATGGTCAAAAATATAATATACAGATAGGAAGAGAAGTATGAGGTTTATTTCTGCGCAAAAGTATAACCAACGGTCTTGAATTTGTTGCCGAAAATCTGACGAAATAATATTTTTGTGGGACGGACAGAAGAAGTTTCGTCCGCAATGGGATTCTCTACGATACGTACGAAGGTACCAAAGGATAATATCGTACTATTGTACGAATATGTATCGTACAAAAGTACGTTTCGTGGAAGGGTAGTATGTAGTACAACATAGGCATGATATTCCGTTATTTTTTATATTTTGGAAAGTTGGAAAGTTGGGAAATTTTTGTCCAACATTTCTTTCAGATTTTCTTGGTTTTAGCACTACAACAATGGGAATTGGAGGTTGATGGAAGATTTTTAATCCAAAGGCAATGGATGGTGTTTCTTCGAAATAATATGCATGTTGTGCATTTCAAACTCTCCTGATGCTGTTCTGGGTCATTTCTGATTGTACAGCAGCAGCTCGAGCTGTTTTACAATTTTGCCACTTAAAATTATGTATATTAGTACTACTGTTG
>JALLAR010002984.1:0-10627 GCA_036939335.1 Conticribra guillardii
GGCCTCAAATCGATATAAAATCAAAATTCCAAGCCGACCAATACACTATTTTCGAGTTCCTCCGATTTATCAATGCGCTTGATGTCAGACATACGGTAGGGAGAAAAGGTTTGTGCTCTCGACTTCTAAAACAAAAAAAATTAAATGTTGTTAGAAAAGAAGCTTGAGCTGCTGCGTCTAATAGGTAGGAGTAATATTTTACTCTTCTTGATCTTGTTGAGATTTGTGAGATCTTCTCCGGGGGGATAAGATACCTTCAATACTACGTATTTCACCTACGTGTCAACGTATGTTGAGTATGTACCATATCATCATAGAAAATACCGTATGATGTACTAGAAAGTACATATCGTACCATACCTGTACATATTATTTTTTGAACTCTTGAGCCGGCCATCTGTATTATCATCTGATACTCTACCATACTACTCTACTCTAGATACCATACAACCACGGATGTAGTACTACCTAGTACTACTACTACAACAACATAGATGATGATGGAGATTGGAGATTGAGGCGAATCCTATTTTCTATCTGGACACACACAAAAAAAATGCCAAAAGCAGTGACGATGGCGCCATCCTCCGCACACCAAAGACAATGGGTCTTGACCCTTTTCATTGCAACATTCATCGCCACAGCCTCGTCGTTTGCTCTGCAACCGTGTCAGACATTGACTCTATTTGAATGCAATCGTATTCAGCAACAATCAAAAGCAAGATCCATAAGTATATCGCCCCGCCTACAGTCTCGTTTAAAATTACTCGCAACCAACAAGGCCAGCAATGACAATAAATCCTCATCCCAGAAGGATAACCGTAAAACGAAAAATGAAAAAGGAATGAATCCATACAAAATTCTAGGTGCTAATCCAAACATGTCCAAGATAGAAATAAAAAAACTGTACGTCAATCTAGCCAAAGAAACCCACCCCGATTCAGCGGGAACATCCCCGGAATCAGTGGACCGGTTCAACGAAGTAGCACGCGCTTGGTCAATTCTATCAGATCCCAAATCAAGAAGAAAATACGATCGGGAAGTAGCCGCCGATGCGATCAAAGATGAGATTGTCGACTACGTAAGTGAGGCGGCTAAGGAATATGGGCCGGGAGCACGACGATTTTATGACGAATTCGCCATACCTTTGTTGAGAAGAACTGCGGCTACCACTCTTGCGGGTTTCAGGGCAGTAACTGAGGAGGTTACTGCAGTGGGACATGACAAAGTGGGTGATAGTGAGACATCGTCGTCTTTGGAAAAAGAGAAGGAGGCAGTGAAAGAAAAATACATGGAAGCGGGTAAAAACACCGGGTTGGCAGATTTTGGGAGGGCATTTCAAAAGGCTATCGAGGCGGGACAAAATGCAACGAGGCAGATTGATGGAGAAGAGTTACAAATTAAAAGCGTGGAACTTAGGAAGAGGTAAGGAACATTTTTTTGTGTATCTTTTTACATTTTTTTCTCTATTGCTTAAAATATCGGACCTCTGCAATTGCATAAAAAGAGCGGACGAAGCAAGGGTAGAATCGCTCGAAGCTCTTGAACGCCTAGCCGCAGTCAAATCAGAAAGATTGCGTCTCACTTTTCATACATCTTCAGCCAACTTCACATCGGCTGAAGCGCTGCAATTCCTAGATGGGTTCAACACTTCGGATGAAGTCACACTTATGGGCAGGATGATATTCAAGAACACAATCACGCATGATATTGAGGCATTTAGCCATGCAGAGGCGGAATTTGAAGAAAAAATGAAGGAGAAGAAGGAAATGGATCAGGAGGTGAAGAAAAAGGGGAAAGATTTGGAGAAAGCTGTGAATAGTCTGAGTGGATTCTGGTCGAATCTTTGCTTATTGGTTTTGCATATTAAATATGATCCCTAGACCGCTCATTAATTCATTATCTCTGACACTCTATCTGTAAAACAATTCTATCATTTCACGTAAGGCCGAGATTCGCGCGAGNTAATTCATTATCTCTGACACTCTATCTGTAAAACAATTCTATCATTTCACGTAAGGCCGAGATTCGCGCGAGAAAAATGTTGGAAGACGCATTAAAGCAAGTGGCCAATTCACAAGCAACGCTCACTGAGGCGCAACGTGCAGTTTCAAATATAAATGCCATTGCCAAACGAACAGACCAGGACGTGGAAAGGGCCCACTCAGTAATGAAACGCAGAAGGGATGCTGTGAGGAGATCACTTAAAAGAAAGGAAGATAAGGAAGGCGCACCAACTCCTCCTGCAAAAAGAATGGTGCCAGGCCCTTATGATAGCACTGCAAGCGCTCGTCGATTCCCTCCTCCTCCCACGTCTAATGCAAAATCAACAATGGCTGACTTGGGTTTTGATAAACAAAATATATTGGCAATCGAAGCTCTGCGTAAAGACGAAGCACGGATTGAGGCTGATTTTTTAATGCTTGTGGAGAAGGCGAGTCGGTTGGTGTCGCGGTCAGAACGGCTTCGGGTAAAATCAGAGTTATTCATCGGAAAGCAAAATGTTATACAAGAATTATCAGCTAGCAATGATGATATTAGAGAAATCAGCAATGATATTAAAAACGCTGCTAAAGGTACGAATGCATCGAATAATAATTTGACCAATGGCAGTACTGTTGATTATAGTGTTCAGAGGGGGAAGTTGCAGTGAACGCACAGTGGTGCTCGTCTATTCCTTATTTTCCTTGGACAAATATTCACAATTCTTTTGCCTGGGGTTATTGTTCAAGTTTTAGTGCATATTCTCAAAAAGTATCCTTTGGTGCAATCGCAGTGAGCTTTTCCAGAAAAAATGCACGAGTCAGTTGGCTCTACTTATTTCGCTAATCATTCGTGGATATTCAAAAATTGTTTCGAGCCCAACAGAAAATATTAATGAATGGGTTAAACTAATTGCTCAGAAATAAATATTGTTTTATTTTAGATCATGGCTGAGACAAAAACAGTGCATGAAATATTGTGATAAGGCTGTTTTTGAGGATGCAAAATGTTGCAGCAGAGCAAAATACATGTTGGCTTGAAGCAAGCGATCGTCATGATGTATTATTGGCAGACTACTACTTTCATCCCAACAATTTTCATACGAAGGTGTGGGGGTGCCAACTAATAAATAAGTAAAATGCACAATTCATATGAAATCTGTACCAATGACGAGAATATTGAGTTAATGGGGAAACGATGCCTGCAACAACATCGTGAATACTTGTCTTGATTTTTTGTGGAATTAACTTTATGGGGCTTTACTAATTAGGTATTCGTTTTAGAATCCAAAATAAAAAATAATTCATTATTAATTAATAAATTATCTGGCGATGAAGGTGTTGCTGAAATATGAAAATGATTCCTCATTACCTTGATTGGCCATTGAAATATGATTGAACCATGAGCTGATAACAATGATGGTCCATTGAAATTCATTTCATTATTTCAACTGAAGGATATTATCTAACAATCTCAATGGGTCCCTAGGATTAAACCATACTGCCCTCGTTTTATCGGCCAAACTCAATCGAATATTGTTTGGATCGTCATCGATCAATAATGTAGTACTCTTTCTAACATCTATTGCCAAACCACCAGGACCAGGTTTGGTCATGAGCTCCTCAGCCGCACTCGCCATGTGTTGCTGTTTTCCCATCTTCATCCCATTCCCCATGTACTCCCAAGTCCGATCATTGCCACGAATGGGAATATGATCTGCAAGTGATTGAGAAAAACATTCTTCCAACACATTTCGTATTTCGGGCGTTTGGCCGGAAAAAGTCACAATGGCCACACGGATATTGCGTCGGGAGGCGAGGGGTACGAGATGGAGGAAGAGAGGGCGCATGTGTTCCACTAGCTCGAGGTGGGTGCCCTTCCATCTGCCGCCGGTGTGGATGTCGATCATGGTTTGATCAAAGTCGATGGCGAGGAAATTTATGTTTACTGTTGGAGATGATGAGTTATATCGAGGATCGAAGCGAGAAAGAGTTAGAACTGGCAAGAACAAATAAATCTGTTTCATTTTTCTCATAACCGTTCGACTAAAACGCAGCAGCATAAAAATGACGATCATGCCACTTACATTGGACCAATTTTTCCACTGCCTTCAAACATTTCCTCTCTAATTTCTCATCGCTACTATCATCTCGTCTTAGGGACATGTTTGTGTAAAATGACGGAAATCAATGATCATTGAACGAAAATGACAAAAAATGACAACAGCGAGAGAGCTAGATAGAGGTTACAACAAACCACAACGGAAATGAAATTATTTTCGGAAATTAATTGAACGAAGAAAGTTAATTTGAAAGTTCAAAAAAGATTTTTTTTATAAATCTGTGAGTTACTAAGAAAATTCCCATGAATAATTGAAGTTTATTGGCAGAGTGAATGAAACTTCTTGGCACCTTTGAGCTTTGAGCACTATGATGTTGTATCAAGATCGGCAAATAAAAGTCGACAGCGAGCGTTGATGATCGACGGACCGGACCTGACCGGACATGTACCCTACGAAAACGATGACGGCGTATCATATCACCTCATATCACCCAAACTCAACGACGACCTTGCTGCCTATCATTCCATCATTTCTTCAACAATGCTATTCCAATTGTCGCATCGGCGCATAATGATGTAGTCCAACGCAGCCGACATTGATTTTAAAGAGACATATTATTCGCAAGTTGATCTCTACGTTGATGCATCGCGTTATCTTCATTTTTCTCAAAAAAATAATATTGTGGCATTCAACAAAATGGCACCTCATTCCCACCACAAAAGATGTCGTTTAGCAAATTTCTTTCTTTCTGTGGCAATTGTGACGATCGCATTAAATTTTGCATTTATTTGGTATGCTGTGGAACGAGACCTGTGGGTTCCATACAGACACTTGAATTATCACGAATTTATGTTGACGCGACAAAAAACATCTTTATTGAGCAATAGACATACAACATTCCCACCCAATGCTCCAACTGAAATCTCTGTTCATCAAAATGAGAATAATGGCCATGACAAAAATGCCGAACTAAAATTATTGCAAAACCAATCACAAACTATTGCTAATATTCTTCAAAAAGCCGGAATTCCCCTTCCACCTAATCAACCAATCCTTCCAACTTGGAACAATATTACTCAACAATATGGACCCCATCCCATTCTTCGCAATATACAATCTGCCTGTCCTGCATTTCGCACAAACAATCCCATTTCCCAACGAATGATTGGCGTTGCCGGTATGTTTGTTTGTGTGTGTGATGTTATGTGTGTGATTGTGTGTGTGTATTGGTAATTATTTATCCATTTTGTACATTGTTTCAATGTAATGTTTCAAGTCAGGCTTATTCAACACTGGAACAAATTATTTAGCCAACTTATTAGAAAAGAATTGCCACATTCCCAATCGTTCCAGCACAGATGCGAATTATCCATTCCGTGAACAAGTACCTTATGGGAAACACAATCCTCCATCCACTCATAGGATGATACATACTGCTCGTAGGCAAGAGGGGGTAGGAAATCATTCATGGGTATTGCCAGTGGTGATAATCAAGGACCCATATCATTGGATGGTTTCAAATTGTCGACACGCGTATTTTCTTTATGAGAATGATAAAGACCATTGTCCTAATGTGGTGGACTGGAACAATACAAAAGAAAAGATACCCACTTCCTTCAGTGTTCCTTATGCCAAAGAAAAGAGGAGGTATAGCTCTCTCGTTCATTTGTGGAATTCTTGGTATCAAGAATATGAACAGCAATCAGCATTGTACCCAGTGATCTTCATCCGATTTGAAGATTTGTTATTCTATTCGGAGTATGTAATCAGGGAACTGTGTGGTTGCATTGGCGGGGAACCTCCGCGAACTCTAGGCGGCTTTCATTTTTTGGAGGAAAGTGCCAAAAAAGTTGGTGCTCATGCCGGCGCAAATGGTTTCTTAGACGCCTTGCTGCGATATGGTAATCCTGATAAGCGGTTGGAAGGTTGGACGATTAGGGATTGGGAGTATGCTAGAGATTATTTGGATAGAAATTTGATGGAGAAATTTAGTTATCGCTTTCCTAGTATGAGCTTCTAGGCACTTTTATCCAAAAATTGCATTGCATGTACAATAACACGCGAGTTAGAGTTTTGGTAATAATCTAGTTTTTCTTTGTATTAATTTAATATATGACTAGTGCATTGCAAAGAGCTGCCTACGTGAGTTGCCCCAGCGCATCTTTAACCCTCATTGAGCACTCCTCTGGAAATCGAACCATGGCCTCAAACAGGGCGCTTTTGATACGAGGTGTCTGAGAACGAAACAAATCAATGTTTTCTTGATATGTGGCTATATTTCTCAATGCAATCACTGCGTTTTCTTGCACCTTTACACTGTCAGGGAAGTGATCCATGGCCAACACAATCGACTCAACCATTTTTACGTTCAAGTCTTCATTGCAACTAGTCATCAATGGGTCTAGTGAAAAGCAAGAAATAGCGCGGCAACCATAATCTTGAACAGTTTCAGATGAGCAATGGAACAACATTGCATAGACAATAGCTTCAAGTCCACATGCATCGAATATTTGGACTCTACTGTGTGCGTCTTGGCAAAGAGCACACAGTAGAGTGCAGCCCAACATTTGCACTCTTTGTGATTGTACATTCATCATCATCACATCAATTATCATCTTTATTGTTCCTCTTTCAAGGAGAACTTTCTGGCACGTGTCTGTGCCCATTAAGCTCAGTAGCATTGATAATGCAGATTCAACTATTTTCGACGAGGAAGAGTGATATTTCATTGCTTTTGTGCAATTGTCTAAGCACCCAGATGACAATATTTTTCTCTTGACTCGATCACCTCGTAGGCTGAGATTTCGAAGAAGAGCGAGCCCCCTTCTTTGCACAACCGCTACCTCTAAATGATGGTCCAAGGTTTTTTTAACAACTTCAAAAACATTGAAAGTTTCCAATATGTCTATATCTGCATCAGATGATAGGCTACAAAGGGCACCCAGCGCTTGCTCTTGAACAGAGATACAATCAGGGAGATTCTCGACAGCGTTTGCTAATAAGATTATCCCCCCTTGCTGTGCAATGAATGTTCTCGTTTGTTTGTCTACGCAGAGAAACGAAAGAGTATGGCATGCCTCCCTCATCATAGGTTCATGAGTACTATGGCTCATCATCATATTAATAATAACATCAACACCATCACTCTCGACAATGGACAATTTAAACTCCAAATGAAAATTTGCCAAGCGACGAAGTATATTGCACCCCTTTTCCTGGATTGAAGGATTATCTCCATTTGCTGTCATTCCATCAATCACAGCCACAATACCTCCATATCTCACGATAATGTCCTGGCATGTGACATCATCACAAAGACGCTTCAATACAGAAAATCCAAAACTGAAGACAAACGGATGATTTCCATGTCTATCCAAGCATGAATAAATAACTGTTAGCACCAAATCAACAATTCTTTCCACTGTATGCATTCCTAAGATGTCTATGGCCTTGGCTGGTTCTGCAAAAACATCAGTAAATACCGCCAACGCAGCAGTCACAATGTCCCCCCGAAAAGATCGTCCAGACGAAGAAGAACCGATGTATATTGCCATCACCTCGATCATGGAAAGAACAAGATCATCCAGCAATTCAGGTCCCAACTCGCATTTTACTCCCATCATTGCCCAAATTGCATCACTTGCGTCTTTGTGGATTGGCGGTCCAATACGATGCTGTGCATCCAACACAGGACGTATTGCTATTGAAATATCCAGGGGTGTGTTTGATTTTTGAGCCAAGGTAGATATCTTGATCAGTTTCAAACAAGCAACTTTTTGTAGAATTGCATCGTTAGGGAAAGACGCCATCACATTCTTAATTGACTCCAAAGCAAGATTTGCAACCTGTAGAAAGTTTGTATCATTAGGGTCAACTGATGTAGCTAAAATATGCAGTGATTTGGCAGCAAGGTAACGATCACTGCTGAAATGGGATTGTGCCTTTAGCATGGCTTCAAGATTCGCAAGCGGAAACTGGTGGCTCTTGAAGAATTTTGAGAGTTTGTACATCAAGTTAATTGCCTCCCGCTTTCGAGATAGTGATTCGCTTTCCAATGATGATTTCGCTACCAATAGTCCTCCTTTTGATTCAATATATGAGGCATCGTCCTTCGATTTGCAGATATTGTGCAAGAATCGACATGTTCTCTCGTGGAGAAGATCACTTGCTGGAAGACCTATAAGAACTTTCATGACAACATCAACCGTATCCAGGCCACAATCTTGTATTAACGCTGCCTCTGATAATGGACCTAATGCCACTGCAATCAAATTGTTATTTTCGCGATTTTGAGCAATCGTTCTTGAAATGACATTACATGCCTTGGATGCTACTTCTTTAGTTTTGAAAGCTGGTGGCGCATACGATAAAATGTAATGGATGACACAACAGCAAGTTTCTTGCACAAAGATGCTCGACTTTTCCTTCTCCATTAAAGCAAAGCAAATTTTGATCAATTTCTTGCATTCTTTGAACGCCAAACTCAAATTTCCAAAAATAAGAGCATGAGACACTGTACAAAGCATAACGTTTCGAAGCTCTGCATCGTTATCGCCATCATTTGAAGCCATACAGTCTACCGCAAAATTGAAGAACATGCCAGCACATGAAGGTGTAGCGCATAATGATGCTCGGCGGCTCATACCATTACATGAAATTGCACATGCAAGACTATGCAACGTTGGAAATGAAGTTTTCGCACCCCGTGAAATTGCTATTGAGGAAATAGCCATCAATTCCTCAGCCTCGTCATCTTCACAATCCTCCAGTGGCAAGTGCGCCAAAAACTTGAGCCCCCATTCCATCGTGATAGCGTCCATAGGAATCGTAGACAGTGCAACCAATACAGAATGGGCAATCGTTGTACTGAAGAAGGCATTTGTATATTTATACATGGCCTGCGTATCTCTGTCCATGCTGGCCAAACTGCGACGATCATCAAAACTATCATCCACACCATAATTTTCTTCCTCGTCGTATTCATAAACGAGCATGGCCAAACATCGAAAAACCCAATACAAGACCCCCTCTACCCTAATATTCCTGCCCCTGCCATCAATATTCCCATACATTTTCATCACTTCCTGAATAACCTCCACCACATCCCCCTCATCCTGCAAATCTGCCCTTGAACCCATACCCTCCCCCAAACTGCTCAGGGCACCCATCCCCCATGAAACCAAATTTGCATCCCTTGGAAATGCAGCTAATACATCTAAAATAACGGCTGCGGCACCGGCTTCAATTGCCTCGCTTTTTCGATCATCTACCCCATCGGCGCTGAGTGACCACAATGCACCGATACCTGCAAATTGCAAATTGGGATTGTCTGGAAATCGTCTCATAACGTCGATAACCTCATATAACGATCCAGCCTGATTGGTACCAATGGAACGCAATTCGTGACATTTGCGTGTCAACACGTCGATATCATCGGGATGATTTCTCATGTCTTTGACAACATCCCAGGCATCGCAGGAGGATGCCGAAAAATCATAGTGCTGTTGATTGAAAGATGACGAGCTTCGATGATCAGTGGAGGCGGAATAATTTGAGTCAATGGAATCATCCTCGCTGTCACTGCTATCCACTAGGAGGTCGCTTTTGCTCAATAAAATTTGGGGAATTGTCGTCATGCCAGTTTCCTGATGCGCTTGTGCCATCCTTTTCATTTTGAGCTCTAATTTGGTTTTTCGTTTTCTCTCTCTTAGTATCTTCGAATCGGATAATGCATCCCCACCTTGAGATTTAATAATTCTAGTGGAATTTCCGGTGAAACAGGTGGGTCGGACGATTTTTGATTTGACAATGCCCTGAGAAAAAAAATTAGGCTGCTGGGTCGGCTGCGGCTGGGCATTTGGCGTACTAGCACCTCCATATTGCTGTTGTTGCCGCGGAACTTTACTGCTACTATTGCTCATCACGCT
This sequence comes from Conticribra guillardii, assembly GCA_036939335.1. Lineage (NCBI taxonomy): Eukaryota > Bacillariophyta > Thalassiosirophyceae > Thalassiosirales > Thalassiosiraceae > Conticribra > Conticribra guillardii. Next base: position 9,973 of record JALLAR010002984.1, read on the forward strand.
CATGCCGATCGAATTTCCCAACCCCTTCTCCTCCGGATGACAGTGTAAACATACGCCCGCCCTCACATCTTTATTTTCCAACGCCACCGTTCGGAACGGCGTGACTTTGTGGGTCCGTCTGCCGCATGTGACGCACACGCCTCGGATTTTGGCAACTTGTTTTCGTTCGTCCTGGGTGAGGACGCCGCCGTATCGGTTGAATCGGAGGAAATCGGGGAGTTGGTTTAGTTCGGCGGCTCCGCCGTAGCCTCCTCCGCCCATGAGGGAGCCCAGGAACTCGGCCATGGTGGTATGTGGTATGTCCTTCTCTTATTACTTTATGGTCTATTTCACTCCTGCCTTTAGCACACGGGCGGGCCTTCGGGATCGAAGATATTAACGTGTCAGGGGTGAGTCTCTGATGATGTCTTTTGATGCTTGTGCGAAGCAAGGTGTGTGTTGAAAGTGTGTCAACTTTTAAGGAGTAACACTTTTTCCACTCAAATCCCTGTCAAATCCCAGCAAATCCCTAACAAATATGTCTTGTCTTCGTAAAGAGTTGGTAGTAGTACTAGATACTCTCTAGTGTTTAAGGCCCAGTGTACCCTCCTTAATTAAGGGGTCGCGAAACTCCTTAATTAAGGAGTTTTTTTTCGAGGGGTATCCATTGGATACC
>JALLAR010002987.1:0-10561 GCA_036939335.1 Conticribra guillardii
CTCCTGGCAACAACAAGACATCAACTTAACAACAAGATTGCAAATCAAAGTACAACAACAACGTAGATACAACATTAGGTTATAGATGTTTTATATTTTTTACGAAAAGAGGTAGTACACATGCTAGTTTCTATCCACTCATTTTTTTGCTGTTGCGAAAAGTGGAAAAAAGTGATGTTTTGTTCTTCAAAATGGTGATAGATGGTGGTATGCACATAACAATCGTGATATTGTAGATGGTGTCCAAAGCACACCTAACCTATCTACCTACTACTACATCCGGCGTGCTATCATCGTGACAGCCTCTGTTGACATCATCTCAAACACACAGCCGTCTAGTCGGTATTCAAACCAGCTGAGCGTGCCACTCGTCGTTCCCTGTATGTGAGCCGATCCAAATAAAATAAACGCAGAAGAAGAACTACTAATAATAGCCGGATATCCAATGGGAATGACCACGAAAAGAAAGGCGCTGCCTTCCGCCATGACGGCCATGACAACATTCTCATTTGCAATACTACCACTACTATGCATTATGACAAACATGATCATCTCCTGTGATGCATTTGCACCACCCAATTATTCTTTCGGTAGTACTAGAAGAAGTAGTACTTTTGCAAATAATAATAATAATAATAAAGGAAGGAACGACAACAACCACAACCACAACAACAACAACAACAATCTTCGAATAGTACTGCTCCATGCCCAACCCCGAAATAAAGATGATACCACAAAAAGAGCGCCCAGCAAATTCAGACCCCGACGCAGCAACGACGACGACACCCCTCCTCCAAAACGAGCCCCCACCAAAAAATCACTCAAGTACAAAACCATTTCCGAAATGATGAAGGCCATGGAATCCAAACCCAGTAAATTCTTCAAAGAAGATGATGGAAGCGGTGGTGGTGGTGGTGGTGTTGGTGGCAAAAAGAAGAAACAGGGCCGCACTCGAAAAAGAGTCGAAAGGCCCAAACAGCAATATTTGTATGCTCCCCAACGCGAAGCTTTGGAGAAGGAGCAGATTAAGGAGATGAAAGCGAATGGAGGTTTGGCACCGCAGAAACAAGGCGATAATGGTGGTACCAGCACCTATGGAATTGGCACCGGCAATTTCTACGAAGATGGAGAAGGAACAATTAATAATGCCAATTACGACGATGATGATACCGCTACCAATGCGGCATCCTCCAAAAATACAATCAGCGTCCAACAACGGCAGCTACTCCTCCAAAAACAAAAACAGCAACAAGAACAATTGGAATTGGCACGTTCTTTGGGATTGGTCAATCCATCAACGCAAATGGTGGATGCCGTGATTGGGGATAGCGAGGGCGAGGATGTTCCGAGCATTGTGGCTTCGGTGCGCGTGGAAGACCATGGGGATGACGATAGCGCTGGTAGTGCCTCGTATTCGTTTGCGTATATTGTGTATAAGCCGGCGGGATGGAGCATATTGGGAGGAGATAAAAAGAAGAAGAATAAGAAGAATGTTATGAATGGTAGCAAGGAAAATAATGATGATGATGATGCAGTTGTTGCTGTTGTGGGAGATGCTGCGGCTGCTGCTCCAATCAACACGGCAACGGCACCCGAGACTGCTGCGAGTAGTGGTGATGGCAATGCTATGAAAAGAGTCAAAGCGTACGATGAAGTGGAAGATGACTTTACCTTTGTGGAATACAATGAAGAAGATATCCTCGCGGTATTGACCCCCGAGGAACGTGCTGAATTGTTGAAAGAGGGTGGGTTGAACTTGGAGGATGATATGGCCGATATGGCAAAGGGAGCCTTGGATCGGGCTGGCAAAGATGGATACGATGACGGTTATTCCGACGATGATACCAATGGCATGAATGGCAAAAAGAAGAAGAAGAACAAGGCAAAGAATGCCAAACCCAATTCGTCTTCTTCCTCTCCAAAGGCAGAGGCCACAATGACGACAGTCCCACGACTCAAGGCGACCATCGAACCCACCTCCTCCGTACGACCCTCGCTCGTATCCTGGCTCAAACAACTCAAAGCCAACGAAGGCAAACCCATCAAGGGCGGTAAAAATTGGGTGGCAATGGCCGGAGCCATCGAAGTCGACGATTCCGGATTGGTATTGCTCTGTCCTCGAGATAAAACCACGGCATTGCACGTGGATCGAGTGGGATACGTGGCCGTCGTCGGAAATGGAAAAAAGTTGGCATCGCGATCGAAGTTGATCAAGTCGACCAAGACTGCGGGAGGGGGAGAAATGTGCGATGACTCCACGGCCGTGGTGAATGTGCGTTCTCGTCTTCGAAAGGGGAGGGATCTTGATCCCGTATTGACCGTGGGCGTGACTTTGAGCGATGGGGCATCCACGTGCTCTCATGCGGTGTTGTTGTGTCAGGATCGGCTGGGGGAGGGTGTGCGTGGAGATCCTTTGGGAGATCCGTTGGATCGAAGGGCGGCGAGGCGTTTGGTTCATTGTGAGTCCATGGAGGTGTCGAGTCTTGTTTGTTTGGAGGATGAGCCGGCGGCTGTAGATGCGGGCGATACATTGCCGGATGATGTGGCGATTTATGCCGGTCGAAGATCGGGGGCTGTGTTTTCGAATGGGTCGTACCTTGGGAGACAGGCTGGTCTGGGTCAGAATGGACTTACTAATGCCTATCGCGAGATCAATGGTGCCGCGGATGGATATCCTGGCTGGATTGTTGATAGGTATGATAAATTCTTGTTTGTTCAGCAAGAAGAAGGGCCAATGTCGGTAAGAGGACCGCTTCCGTCTCTGCATGATGGCTTCACATCCGGTGTCTACTACTTGCCTACCAAGTCAGATCGCTCCGTCATGGGAACTACAGATAAGGTAAAACCAATGCTTCTTGAAGGACAGACGGCTCCCGAAACCATTCCTGTGGTGGAAAATGGAATCAACTACCTGGTCAATTTAGGAGAGTCCTTCTCGACTGGAATTTTTCTCGATCAAAGGCTGCAGCGGGCATGGCTTGCCGAGCATTGTACGGAAGAAACGCGGGTGTTGAATTGTTTTGCTCATACAGGTGCATTTAGTGTTGCCGCCGCGACTGCGGGTGCATCTACTGTGAGTCTGGATTTAGATAAAAAGTGGCTGGACCGAATACAGCCACAGATGGAGGCGAATGGGATTGAGTGGAACGAAAAGCATGATTGTATTTATGGCGATTGTAAGTAGTTTTCCTTTGGACAAGATTGTCGTTTTAATATTTTGTATCCAACTGCTAACACAAAACTCGACGATACTATTATTCAGGTTTTGATTGGCTTGCAAGGCTCGCCAAGAGAAATGAGCAATTTGACATTGTAATTCTTGATCCTCCCAGCACCAGTGTTGGTAAAAAGAAGAAGAGGTGGAGTGTGAAAAATGACATGGCAGAACTTGTTGCACTTGCAGCTCCTCTCGTCAAGAGTGAAGGACTGCTGTGGACAACAACAAATTCTGCAAGTCTTCGACCAGAAAAGTTTGCAAAGATGTGTAAAAAGGGGTTGATGGATGCTGGCGTACCCAATGCCAAACTTGAACGCATAGCCCCAATGCCCAGTGACTTCCCTTCGATTGGAGCCCATCCTGTAACAAACTTGGCTTGGCGTATCCCATAATAATGTACAAGTAAAACAATGAAACAGTAAATGGAGTGTTACATTCCCATTGCTTCCATGTTTTGCCTCATGATAATGTCTTTGCAAGAGTTGAATACAATTTCAACATTTTTTGAGTCTGTAGCGCACGTTGCATGATTATACACTTGTCGGTCTGGATTCTTATTCTCAGCCAGAAACATGTCAATGAAGTATTTGATTCCTGTATCATAGTAGTCGTCATCGCCAAGCTTTGACGGAAAAGAAGCAAAGGCAGGCACGTCTCCGATATGTACCTCTTTTATTTTCTCTTCGTATAGATCCTTCTTGTTGAGAAAGAGAATCATGGCTGACGATGAGAAGTATTTGTGATTACATATTTCTGCAAATAATTCAACCGCTTCCACCATTCGATTTGTAGAATCATCTTCGAAAAGTGCTTGATCGTATTCACTCAATGCTGCAACGAATATAACAGCAGTCACATCATCGAAACAATGAATCCATTTTTTTCGCTCGTTTCGTTGTCCACCAACGTCGTACATCTCGAAGTCAACTCCATCAATTACATACTTTTCGGTAACGATGCCCGATGTGCGCACACGGGCCAAAAGCATATCTTGCTGCGTCGCAACATAACCATCCTTCATTATTCGATCAATTTCATTGAAGTAATACTTCACTGATTCGACGATTTGAAACTCGGCTCGTCGTTTCCATGTTAAGAGCACTCCTGGATCTTGCCACAGTTCCTTGATGGCCATTCCAATTTCCTCGTTGATTTCGGTTTGATCATCCACTGTTAGAAAAAAATCGAATTTGTCCTTGGAAACAACGGCTTCATCGTTACCCAAATTCTTAGTCTCCGTTAACAATACTTTCATTGACGTTATGGTGTTATTGTAAACCACTGGGGTTACTTGCTGCTTCTCTTCGTCCGTCAACGGCGCACCAAAAAGCACTCGCATCTGTTTGAAGATCGTCGATTTTCCTGATTCTCCAGCACCCAACAACAGGAGTTTTACTTTGTTGTTGTCCAATTCGAATTGCTTGTTCATCTGCTTTTCAATTTCTTTCGACAATTTCATCTGCGCTCGCTCCTCGGCGCTCACGCTGCTGAGACAGGCGCCCATCTTGGTGCTGGCTTAGTATTGAGTGTTCTTTGAAAATTCCCGCGGAATTGCTCTCAGAGATTCATGGACATGCCATTGTCATGACAAAGGGTAGAGTGCTCTCTCTAAGTTTTTAAAATTTGGATCATTTTTTTCAAAAATGAGAAATTTACTAGATCTCGCGCGCGGTCGTTGTGTTTTACCCCGTGGAATAATTTGACGAAGAGCGTATTTATTTATGATGTCATGAAGGAGGTGGATGTAGAAATTCTTATTGCAGGTGATGGTAAGAATTACCCAACATCTGGAAATACAGTATTAATACACTATGCTGCATTTTTGCCAAATGGTGTTCAGTTTGACTCGGTAAGAACAATAATTACCAAGAAAGCATTTTTTCTCGAAGTGAATCAGATATCTGACCATAATTGAGCCATCTTCTCTATGCACCCATTGATGTCGAAATACTCCACTTGATCCCCGAAAAAAGTCGCGAGAGAGAAACAAACCATTTCGGTTCAAGCTATTTTCAGAACAAGTTATTCCTGGACTCGATGAAGGAGTGAGCCAGCTGTCAATGGGAGAGAGAGCCATGATACACATACCTTCGACAAAAGGATACGGAACAAAAGGCTTCCCTTGCCTTGTTCCCAAAGACTCTGCTTTACGCTTTGATGTAGAATTGATTGGTTTTGATGTGTAGCACATGAAATAAAGGCCAACAGAAATCAATGACTCTCAAAATATAACTGCGACTGAACTTTAGCTTAAACGAGTCTTATTGCTAGTTGAGATTTTTCAACACTTGTGATTGCACAAAAGAGGTTGAAATTTGCATGACACAAATTTCTCAGCAATGTGTATACATGTACCCCTTATAGAGGTTGAAATTTGCATGACACAACTTTCTCAACAATGTGTATTCATGCACCCCTAATACAATGCCAGTCTAGTGAATAAATGAAATTAGAGAGAGAATACTTGTAGACCCCACCATGTCCACACATCAACAACTTGCAAGTGATCTTTGCTTCGAGAACGAGCTAGCTGGGCATTAGATGAGTGTACACATCATATTCAATCACTTAGCTAGCTATAATAATTCTGCAATTGTGAACTCCCTTGGTCCACTTGATGGTTTTGATTCTTTCTTCTTCTTCGTAGACCTCTTCACATCCGAATGCTCGTTGGTACTTTGACCCCTTGATGATCTTGATTCACTGGTACTTTCACTCTTCACACTCCTGGAAGACTTGTTCTGGGATGCTTCCCCAAGCATCTTTTTCTTGTCATCCCGTGGCTTGCCTGGAGTAAACTTTGCACCCACTTTATCATTAGACTTGCGTTTTAAACGATCGTCAAAGGATTCTGATACTTGCAAAAGAACGTTCTTGGACGAATTGGTTTTTCCAAGCACTGCACTTTTCGCCATCTTTTGTTTTAAACGCTCGTTGAAGTTGTCATTGCTAGTGGCAGATGGCATTGCTCTTGTGGATTGACTTTTCATGGCTCCCATTAAAGACGACATTGGTGCGGTTTTTGAAGCCGCTGAGTCCTTAGCCATCTTCTGATTTAAACGCTCGTTGAAGTTGTCTGTGGCAGTCTCAACCATGCTTACTCTTCTTGATGACTCTTTTGTCTTTGACTGTTTTAAATCCTGCATGGTTACTCTCCTTGATGGTTTACCGCCGTCCGCCATTTTTTGTTTTAAGCGGTCATTAAAGGCATCCGTAGATGTCTCTGACACTGGAGCAGTTGATGCACCCTTGAGATTTCTGGAAGACTTGCTAGCGGTGGCTCCACCTCCCGCCATTTTTTGTTTTAAGCGGTCATTAAAGGCATCTGCGGAGGTCTCTGACGCTGGAGCAGTTGATGCACCCTTGAGATTTCTGGAAGACTTGCTAGCGGTGGCTCCACCTCCCGCCATTTTTTGTTTTAAGCGATCATTAAAGGCATCCGCGGAGGTCTCTGACACTGGAGCAGTAGATGGCGACTTTGTTGCATTTTCATTCATCTTGCGTCTCAAACGTTCATCAAAGGCACTATTCTGTGCGCTTTCTGCCCCAATGTTTCTGGATGATTTACCAATTGCCCCAAGTAAAAATGCTGCAGAAGTACCTCCCTCCTCATCTTCCTCCTCCTCAATACCGCCGAGAAGACTTTCTCTAGTTTTTTCAAACATTCTTTGACTAATGGCCATGCTGGGCTTGGACCTTTTTTCACGCGGCTTTGCGTTTTCCTCAAATTCATCATTGTCACTGTCAATTTCGCGCTTTTCTTCTTCCGAATTCGAGTCCGAATCCACACCAACATCCCTCCCAAACTCCGCCCCAACATACTCCGTATCTTTATGAGAACCATACTCCTCATCCGACACAAAAGACACCATTTCATCGGCATACTCATACTCGTATAGAGCCACATCTTCCTCATGACCATCTTCGTCCTTGTGATTTGTCGTTGCATTCAGCATATTCTGATTCTTCATTTGAGAACGTGCTCTACCCAAGAACACGAGACTAAAAATGGTGAGAAAGCACCATAAAAGTCCAATGACCAAGCCAGTGGTGACAATGATGTTGAAGCTTCCAGGACCATCTTCTGTTTCCAAATCAACATCGGCAGCATTCATGGAAAGGAAGTACGCCAGAGTTGTGGGGCTTAGCGTGGGAGGAGCGGTCACTTTATCGATGATTTCCCCTGATATTCCATCAATATCGCGAAAGTAAGAGTAGAAGGAAGATTCGGCACGAAGCAAATCGAGAAATGTTGCATTGTGTTCCTCAAAGACATGGAGCATGAGTATGGATGCCACATCTGGAGGGAGTATGGAATTTGTCGATTTGATAATGGTGGTAATGTCCATATTCTTGTTGGTTTTATCCACCAATTTTTCAGGTACTAGATTGTCCGACACATCTACCATCCAAGGAGGTGTCGGTTCTTCATCGGTTGTTGTACTTGTCTCATTTCCTTCCACTCCCAAAGAAAGATTGGGCAGACTATTCTCAGCAGCAGCAGCACCGTCTTCTTCGTCGTCTTTTATTATGATTTCTTCTCCCTCCAAACCCCTCATCTTTCTAGCCTTTCCACCTCTCGAACTACTGGCACACCCTCCTTTCGCCTCACAATCCAATTTTTGCTGCTGCTGCTTCCACCCCTTATTCTTCCCACCCTTGTCGCTATCCTCCGCCTCTTCTTGATACCACACCTCCACCTGCACCACATCCATCATTGCCTCCGCCAATGTCGTCTGCGAACGTAGAAAATCGAGCAATACTTCTTGATATTTGTTGATTTCGCGTTCCTCCATGTTTCTATCGGGGCAGTTTTGGATGGTGATAATGAGGTAGGTGGAGAGGAGGTCTTGGGGGTTGTAGTCGGCAATGTTGTCAACGACACCGCTGATTGGTTCCTCGTCCTTGGTGTTGGTGTTGGTGCTATCGGTGGCAATGACGGTTGTGGAATCGTTCGCATCAATGGTCGTAGCGCCGGGTGGAGGCGAAGTATTCGAAACAGCTGTGGTATCTTCATTGGCAGTAGTTGCTACCGAAGTATTCGAGCCAGCTGTGGTATCCTCATCGGCAGTAGTTGCTACATCCTCACCGGCAGGAGCAGGAGGAGCAGCACCAATATCACCATAGTCCCCAACAGGTTGTTGTACTGCCGGAGCCATCGTCGGCATCTTCGTCAGCTCCACCGTCGGCACCCCCGTAGGCCTCCTCGTCGGCATCTTCGACGGCCTCGGCGTAGGCTCCCGCGTCGGCCTCATGGTACTCAACTGAAACGCCGTCACCGGACTCCTCGTCTCGCACGGCCATTCATCCCCTCCATCCATGCACGGCATGCGATCGTAATGAACCACCCCCAAAAAACCCCTGGGTTTCCTATAATGCACATCCAAATCTATCGCCTCATCGAACGGATACATTAATACACCCGCCCCTTCGTACACTAGGATATCTTCGTTGGACATTTGTACGTCCATGATGCCATTGACGCTCGTTCCTCGACTATAGGTAATTTCTTTCGTGGTCAATGTAATGTAAAAGGATCGAACATTTCCTCCCCCCAAAATTGGCACCGTGGTGAAATCCTCCAATGGTATTTGCGCAAATTTGCATTTGTTTCTCCGCACCTGCTGCTCGGTACACTTGCCATACCCCTGCACGCTCCCCTCGCTAATTTTACGAAATCGATTCAATTTCCCCTCGAATCCCTCCCAGGATCCTTCCTTGGTCCACACCTCGTAATTCACCATGCCGACGGAGGCGGTATAGATATCAAACCCTTGAATGGCAACGGTGGGACTATTCGGCGTGGTTCGAATCTCGAATAAATTTCCATACGATTGCGCCGTCCCCTCGTAAAGAGAGGTGGTCCCCGTTTGAATCTCCTGCGCCAACGCCCTCGTGGGGGACAGACTGGGGAACGGCGTGGGAGACGCGGTCGGCTCCTCCGTCGGTTCCCTCGTGGGATTCGCCGTCGGAACCCTCGTCGGCGGCCTCGTGGGCCGGTTCGTCGGCGCCATGGTCGGCGGCCTCGTCGGCGCCATCGTCGGACCGTCGCTCGGCTTATTCGTCGGTAGATTCGTGGGAGGCACGGTGGGAAACCTCGTCGGACGCTCCGTCGCCTTTCCCACCGCCGTTGCCGTGAGGCCTTCGACGCGTTCGAAGAAGGTGGATCCGGAGCGAGAGCCGCGGGTGCGGAGGTCGGAGACGACGGTGGCGGAGGCGCGGTTGATGGAGTCGGAGACGAGGATGTCAATGTCGAGGAAGGGGGGGGGACGGTAGTCGCCCGTGATGGTCATGGAGACGTCGAGGGAGGAGGAGGAGGTGGGTAGTTTCCGACGTAACGATGATGATGATGATGATGATGATTGCGTATTGTTGAATTGAACCTCCAATGTCATCGTTCCTCTTCGATGGTTGTCGTTCGTCATCATGATCATTTTCCTCTCCCTGCTTGTCAACAGCCTCCTCCTCCCCTCATTGGCATCCTGTCCCGTCACGCCCGCCCCCTTGACAAACACCTTTTCCTCCTCCAACCGTTCCGCCAAAAACGCCAACATGCTCTCCTCCATGACCATTCGCTCGTTCCCATTCATCTCCGCATTCGGCCCGAGCAACGACATGATCATGTTGGATATAATGGGTTCCAAGGGTTTGTCGCAATTGGTGGCGGCAAAGCACGTTTGGCCGTTGGTGCATTCGGTTCCGGTGGGGCAGGGAGAGGAGCAGGAGAGCATGGCGGTGAGCCATTTGGTGCCGCAGAAGTTGTTGTCGGATCCGTCGGTTACCGCCACTGCTGCTTCTGTATCATCTCCACCGCCGCTGCCACCGCCACCATTATCATTGTTATTGTCGTTGCCCAATTTGGCAGCACAGCCCGTATAGCCATGACAACTCCATCCATCCTTGCTGCATTCCGAGTCCTTTCCGCCGGGACAGGCCTCGTGGCAATTTTGGAAGGCGTCCATCCAGCTGGAGCCGCAGTACATTTCTTCTTCTTGGGCGGATGCAAACAACAACAATGTCGATGTTGTGGAAAACAATGTTAACGAGAGGATTATTAGGAGTAGTGGTGGTAGTAGGAGGCATGATTTGAATATTGATGGGTGGGTGGAATTAGTTCTTTTTGGTGCGGTGAATTTGGATGTTTTTGTTTTTGTTGTTGTTGTAGTTCTGGAGTGTATTATTATTTGATGGTTGCGTCGTTGTCGTCTTTGTCGTGGTTGTTGATTTTGATTTTGATGTTGTTGCTGTTGCTGTGGCTGTGACTGCGGCATGGTCGGAGAAATTGCCGTCGACGACAGTGACGGTGGCATTGAGAATGGTGTCCCCGTCGGAGACGGCGACGGC
>JALLAR010003019.1:0-11686 GCA_036939335.1 Conticribra guillardii
TCCTCATCGGGATTTTTCCCGTCGAGCGAGGGAAAAATCCCTGTTTTTTTTGGCCGATTTCCAGGATCAATTGTTCTGGAAACTGTAGTAGGAGTAAATGCAATAATATTATGCCTTCAAGGGTTAAATGATTAGAATCCAGTACTAGTACGATACTATTAAATAATATGGTATCTTGAACGGAGTCTTTTGTCTCTCAAAAAATCGTCCGATAGCTCCTATTACGACAGTATGGTACCCTAGAGAGTACTGGACGGAGAGCACGAACACGAAAACCACACAGGCGTTTGAGCTGTTCACAAGATAATCATCATTTCCGTTTCATCACCAACCTTAACAACTAGGAGTATCATTGTCAAGTCTTTCAAAATGGCGTCCAGCAAAGTGCAGAAAAGTAGCAGCACCTCTAAAAAGGAATCTCTTCTACCGGAAACCGTCGGCGATACTAGCCGCGGAGGACGATGCGGTTGTTGTGGTCGGATGGTATTGCTCATGCTTCCAGTTTTTGGTGCGGCGATGATTTTGACTGTCCTCTACCTATTATTATACCACCACGATATCACAATCGCAGATAGCTCAATTTCGGCGGCCTTATCGGGCTATGAACCTTATTGGCAAATTTTGCTTCCTCTGTGTGTTGGCGCCTTTACCACGTTCATTGTGACCATTTCACGCAACATCCAAATTAGTGTCTACCATCGACGTCTGAAAAGCGAGTCAACTTTAATGCGAGCACTCAATTTTATCGCCGCCTTTGCGAACATTGCTGCGTACATTGGCTTTGTCGTCCTCGCCTTGAACCGCGTTGACGACGAATCCGAAGATAAACGAAACTTGCACCTGCTTGGAGCTTACATGTACTTCGGTCTAAGTGTACTGTACGGTTTTCTTCATATGATTCTGTTATACAAACAAAAACAATACCCACTTTACTGCAAGATTGTTTTCACTTTGATACCTATTGCTATGGTTGTATGCTCAATCATATTTGCAGTTGAACAGGAAGAAGCGTTTCAGGTGAGTCAACTCAGTGTCCAATTCAAATTTTATATTCACTCAATTTATATGCCTCCAACCTATGTATTTTTGTGTGCACCTTGTTCTCTTTGTACATGAAGTATGAATGGTTTGCGGTTGCTTTTTCAGCGCTCTTTGTTGGATTATTCTCAACTCTCTTCCTTGTTGACCCAGCTGACGATGAAATCAAAGATTTCTTTTGTTGCCGTCGCATTGGTTCTACAAAAGCCGACACGAACTAACTGCTGGGGTGAGGAAGCGTGCCAAATTAAGTGAAATTATACATATTAATAATTCATGTCAACAATGTGTTTTTGGCACAATGTTTAATACCGGCGAGTATCCTTTATTTAGGCATTTTCATATTTGGAGCGAAATTTTTAGTCTGAAGACTAAAATCTTTCGTTCTGCATTCATAAGAAAAAATACCCTACAGCATCCGCCGTTCACATGACGTGTGGGCAACTGAATTGGCCAGATGGCCAGATCATCAATTTAGATTGCTGCATTTATAAATAATAATTAATATTTCAACATTCTTTTTTCAAAGTCTTGCTGACATGAAGCATAGTTTCAATATTGATATATGAAAGCATTACATATCTAATTGGCTCATGTAGAAAAATGTGCCGTCAACTTCAAAAGAGTTCCATTGCGTTGAAGCCAGCGCACACTTCTATCCGTGTAACGATTTATTTTATTCATTGCTGTTGATCTATTTATTCTTCCTTTTTGCCAAACGTATGGACATGCTTTTGATGGCTTCATTTAGAATTTCCCCATTCATCTAGAATCAACCTATAAGAACCCCAGGTATGCATACCAGTAGCCAAGTCAAAGTTGATTTTGTTCAGGAAAGCTCGGTACCACTGGCATGTTTTCGAACAAAATTCTCCTCTGCCCATTACGCGCCTCGCCAAACTGGTGCATCATTTCATTCAATATCTTGTCGCCCTTTCCTGCTGCCAAAAGAACAACCATAAGGTGCTCCAATGCAAGATGCTCAGCACGAAATTTCGCCCGAATGAGAGGCACGTGCGTTTTGTTTTCATCACAATGTGTAAGTCCTTTTCTGTAATGTTCACCAAGCCACTCTTCTTTGAGGTGATTTTCGAAGCCAGACTGCAAAACTGAGTTTCGCGCAATTTCTGATATATCTGTCATTGAGAGGTCAAAAGATGCTCTCGCAACGGAATATTCTGCATAAAAAAGTTATAGCCAACGCGTTAGACAAGGNTTAGACAAGGACAACCATAATGCATGCATATGGAAGAACGCAAAACAATTTCTGCTCACCTTCCAACAATGCGTCGTCTGACAAATGGAATAACAAAGGGTCGTCAGTAGAAATCGTCACATTCAGACCGCGTTTGAGAAAGTTTGGGAAAGGATTGGACGCTATTTTCCTAAAGAGGAAATTATTTGAAAGCGGACTGATAGACATCCCGACCTATGGAGCGGAACAGAGCCGATCTTAGTTGTAAGTTTTACGCATGGATGATGTCTCCTTTACATGAAAAAAATCAATTGTACTTACTTGATCCAAATAGTATAAATACTGTAGAGAAACTGAATCAGAGGGAAACAATATTTTCCTTTGTGAGAGTGACATCGATCGTGTTTCAGCTCTATAAACACAGTACAACCGAAACGCAAAATAGAACGATAAAAAGTATGCAACTCATCTCGATGGAAGAATTTGAGTAGATCTCACGCACCTTGCTTATCTAGGTTGATCCCATGGTTGATTGATTTACACAACATGTAAGTTGCAGCTAAATGCATCGTTTCTCCAGTTTCACCAGCATGTGGACGGAATGCAATCGTATTCAGCCCTTTTGATTCGCGGACCTTGTTCAAAACTTCAAGGTTGGCCCAGAGGTAGTACAGCTGCCAACAGTATGCAGGATTATCTTCACGTTTCCACAATGATGGCTTACACTTAGACAAAGGTGCCTTAAAAATAATGAAATCAACGGGTTATTAAGAAACAGGAACCGCAAGTGGAAAAATGTTTTCATTACTATTTCCTCACCTCCAAAGAACCCTCATCGTCAACTGAATCAAATCCAACAATGTGCTTCAACAGTTCTGCCACCTCTGGGTGCTCCTCCGGATGAAGTGTTGCCTGAAACAAAGGCAAGAATAGATTCTCCAGCATATTTTGAAATGAGAAAGCGCCTTTGCCCTTTTTGCAATAAACACGCCAAAGCCGCGGAATTTGAACCATCCACCGATTATGAGATGAGATCATATTTCCAGGGAATGGACCACCTTCCCAGTCGCGAAGAACCCATTTTGCAAGTTGAAGCCATTCGTGCCGTTCCATCCCATAAATAGAAAGGCGCATTTCAGCTGCAGAGTTATGGCCCTTACTTTGTTCATGTCGAGATAACACTATCTTTGTCAACTCGGCAAAGTACCTTTTTTTGAACGAGGAAAAAGTGATGCAATGTACAGCAAGGGAAAATCGATTAAGATTGGGCAGCTTGCCAATTATCAGAAAGACGAGGCAAAGAAATAATACACACCTTCCATCAATGTGATTATCCACCTGAAAAGTGATACAATGCACGGCAAGAAAAAAATCGATTAAAATTGGAGAGCCTTTCAATTTACCTAAAAGATGCGAAAAACAAAAAATACACACCTTCAAGAAAATCTTCCTCATTTGCGCCAAACGAAAAGGGCTGTACTTGGAATTGAAATTATCAAATCTTTGATACACAGAGTAATCTGCCAAAACATTGAATGCATCAATTGTCAAATGATCGGAATCCAAACCAGCCTTTTGGAACACTTCTTTCAATGTTTGCCCATCTTCCATCACCACTGTGATTATGGGTGTGTTGCATTTTAATATTTCACAAGAATTTCGGAGTTGTGTGCGTGTTTTTTATTGCAATACATAATTAAACATTTGTTGAAATTGCAGCGAGACGAAGAGAAGAGAATTATACGAGAATGAATGAAAGTTAAGATTAACTAGTCTTTCAACAATATAATACAAATAACAATTCAAGAAGGAGAAAAGATAGCTCACCTGTATCCCCCTCGCTCTCCAGCTTATCCCTGACAAAATTCACAAATTGCTTCGCACTTGCTGCTGCTGCCAAATGGATGTGATTGTCCACCTTCATTGTTCGATAAAAATCAGTTCCCAGCAAACTACTTTGGGCTTCATCCTCTGCTGCTCCATTGATGGTGATGTGCATTTTGAATGCAGAGGAGAGCATTTGAAGGCGCTGGAAGGTAAATGATCGCATTGCACCCGATGACGTAATTTCTACAAGACGCTGATAGTCTTCCACAAAGGAAGATAGAGGGGGCACAGTGACAAGGTTGTTTTCTCGGCGAAAATCGGTGGCATCATAGATTTCCACTACTCCATCAGACCCAAATACATACTCAAGGCGAGGGGGGGACGATTCTTCGACTGGAGTGTCTAATACCATGCCCTCAGTTGGTTCTTCGGATGCGCTGAGTTTTCTATCGTCCATTTCATTTCCACCTTTGTCATTCGCCACAGACTTCCCACTGCATTCGCTGAGTGTCTCCGTCTTTTTCTTTTCAAATGAAGATTTTACACCATGTCCACCGTAATATTTTTTCCTAAATGAACGCGCCTCTTCAATATATTTGGCAGCCATTTCATGTTCTGGTGTGACGGATCCACTGCCATAGAAGATCAGAGAGCGCGTGAAACTGAGAGATTCACGCTGTGGCCAATTTCCATCCTGCCATGAATAGTTCGTTAACACAAGTGTTTGGTCAGTTGCTAAAAATTCAAAATAAATTCTTCATGATTGGAAAAACATTAAACTTTACATACCAGCGGGCGCTCTCTCGCAGGAGGATCCTCATTTACACTAGTGTCATTTGCCTCGTCATCGCTGCGACGTCTTTTGGTGCCATGATTAGTTGCAGCTTCCTCCGCTCGGTCAAACGTGTGGAAACTTTTCATGACGGACTTTTTCCGCAGATTGAGGATAGGCGCTTTCGTTATCAAGCGGTGTAAAGATTGGACAATAAAGGAGGCGCACGCGATAAAAGGTGAGAGAAGCGACATCACTTCAGTTACAACATTTTGAACCGACGTCGGGCACCCCGATAAAACAAAAAGATTGCCCTGCTGCGTATGCACACCATCGTTGCAACTGACAATAAGAACATAAAAAAGCTTACCCGGAGGACCGGAATCATCTCCGCTCATGGTGCAGGAGTCAGTTCTTTTGCTTAGGTGTTGATTTCTTGACTTTCAGATTGAAATAATATTATGAAAACTATGAGCCCTCTTTGTTTGGAACTTCTTCTGCCCCGCCCACCCGATCCTCAATGACGCGAGATGTCAATCCAGGAATTTGATTTGCCGACATCCAGAAGATAGGAATCATATAAGTTATGTGTATGTACAATCCTACTCCAAGATACTCCTAGTGAGTCACGAACAGAATCTTTTTCTCCACGACTTGCGTGCCGAGCCTCAAACCAGCTCAAACCTCAAACCTCGAACACATCAAATGCCGGGA
Organism: Conticribra guillardii; assembly: GCA_036939335.1. Taxonomy (NCBI): domain Eukaryota; phylum Bacillariophyta; class Thalassiosirophyceae; order Thalassiosirales; family Thalassiosiraceae; genus Conticribra; species Conticribra guillardii. Next base: position 5,547 of record JALLAR010003019.1, read on the forward strand.
CAACGAAGAACTTCTTTTAATTTGATTATTATTCCGGCCGACCGACGACCATGATCACCAGCCCCACCACGAAAGACAACCCCAATCGACCCAATCGTCAAAGATATTGCTCAAGTCCAAGAATTATCAGCAGAACCTATCGGCCACTGTTCTATTCACCATTCGTTCTTTGCTCGATAATCGCAACGTCATCGTTTGGCAAACCGAACTTCATTCCTTCACAGCCCGAGTTGAAACTACTTATTACAAGTATGTCCGCGTCCGTCACTGCGGCAAGTAGTGCCGATGGGAATGGTAGATCGTCCGCGTGGCCATCGATGCAACGCCCTCCTTCGGACCAACCAATTAAGTACCTTAACTTGGACGATGGCAAGTCAACCAGCCAACGCTCAGTCTGTTCTGTGCCCGCCATAATGAATTATGTCTCTCCCGAGAGCACAGATATTTATACACGACGCGATTTGGCTGGAACCGATGATGCATTGATGGGAGCTATTTGGAATCCCACTGTAGTGCGGATTTCCAATGCCCGTCTGGGTGTTGCAACTGACGCCGATGACGATTCTCGAACAGAAAAGAAGCCCAAAGCATTAAATTTGGATGCCAATGGGTTTGAATTATACACCAATTACCACAACGAAGAAGTAACAGCACTAAAGCAAATAGACTATTGTCATCAAGATGAAGTGATCGACACATATTATCCCCTTTGCGAACAGCTAGTGGCACAAGCAATTGTGTCCCAATCGACACCAAAATCAACCAATCCTACAGCAAAGACTTCACCTCCAATCGCATGCATATGCGCATTTGACCACAATGTACGCAGTAGCGATCGTGAGTCCGTTGGAAAAATCAAATCCAACGCAGAAGATGAGTCACCATCAACGCCTCAAGTTCAAAACCCAGCTGGTTTAGTGCACGCAGATTACACTCGTGACTCCGCCCCCCGTCGACTTTTGGATTTAGCAAAGCCTCCAAAGCTGAACGACGTCCTACGACACAAATTACTAGCGCAGAATCGAGATTCTTTGCTGGACCCAGAAATAGTGAAAGATGCTTTGGACGGGAAGCGTCGTTTTGCCTTCATTAATGTATGGAGGAATATTGATTTGGAGCACTCTGTAAAAGAGACACCATTGGCATGTGTTGATGCCGCCACCGCTTCGGTTGATGATTTACGAGTATTCAAGATTCATTATGTAGACAGGGTGGGTGAAAATTATTTTATTTGTCCTGCTAATACTGATTCAGTTGAACAACATAAAAGGGAACAAAATGCAGCAGGGCACAAATGGTATTACTATCCAGATATGACAATTAATGAGGCATTGCTTCTTAAGCAATGGGATTCTCTTGGAGGTATTGCTTGTGGTGCTGAACAGGATGGTGATGCTAACTTACATGATAATAGTGGTTTGACTTCGACAAGCACATTTACCATTCACTCGGCATTCCTTGACCCGTCGTGCCCAGATGGAGCGCCTCCAAGGAAAAGTATTGAAGTGAGATGTGTTGTCATTTGGGACAAAGAAGAGGAATAATATCTATGAATTGAAATTGACGTGAATATAGATTTGTCACACCGCAATAGAAAGCAGTATGTGCCGTAATAAAATGATGCAAGTGTTGTTAGAACCGAACAATTAAATTATTAATCCTTAGATAAACATCCTAATAAAATAATTGTATTCTCCGACCAAGAACAACAAATCAAGAGTTTGCCTTCATTCTCTTCAATATCTGCATGATAAATTGGACAAAAAAGTGATTCATGATCACTTTGCAGTGGGTCGCTGATTGTTCTTTTCCATGTTTCTTTACTTCTTACAAATAATAGATACTACTTCATGACGGGGATATCTGCGGGGAAGCATTGCTGCCTAAAAACAAGCCAAGACCAAGAACCAAGAGATTGTAGCATAGCATGTTTGGTTGGAATCATTGTTTCCCTAAGCCTAACCAGAAGAGAGTGGTGTGTGGTGTGTTGTTCCTGTCTGAAGCATTTGCAAAAGATCATCTGATTTCATCGGAGGGAAAAAACAAAAAGTGAAAAAACAGAGAAAGAAGTGATGACACACCGTCCGTCCGTCGACGTCAGACCATGTCAAATCCATCCACCACCACAAACAACGAGCTGATTTTTTACTGTTCTACAACAGCATGACCATGTTTATTTTTTGCATAGCATTAGAACATCAATACGAGAATATCAAAAGAATTACAACGAAATGGCGAAAACAAAATCCAACCGCCGTAATGGTGGTAAAAACCAACAAGCAAAATGGGCCAGCGCCGATCACGAGGAACGCACCGCCAAACGCATCGCCTCCATCAACAAAAAATTACACCGCAAAGAACAGCACGAGGACGATGACAATGATCAGGACCACAACAACGACAGCGCCCCCAAAAGGAAGCGCCAAACTAAAAAACAACAACACCGCATCCGCCTCTCCACCCACGTCCCAGACAATGCCTACAAACGAAGTCACCTCGCTCACGACAATCTCGATCAAATTGAATCGTCCAAGCTCCGCCTCGCCATCGCCCAAACCCAACGCCAAGTGGATGCGCTCCGGGAGCGCCTCGAGAGCTGGGATCCCGTGGAAGAAGAAAAGAGAGCTCGTTTGTATGCCGATTCGACGGAGGAGCAAGTATCCATAGAAGCGAAAATGAAACTCCATTCTGAAAATGTGAGGATGGACGAAGAGGCCCGCAGTGCAGCGCAGCATGATCAGACGCTCTTGTATGCCGCCCATGGCTTGAACAAACGACGAAAAATCAATCTGAAGAAGAAGCCGCGGCCGGGTCCGGAAACGTGGAAGTTGCGTGGGGCGGCACGTCCGGCATGGGAGGTTTATGATTTTGATACGCGATTTGTGGATGTTCACATACAGGCGAAGGAGGAGGCAACGATCAAGGCGAGGAGGGTTAGGAATGTGATTGCATTGTGTAGAGGAAGGTTTGCTTTGGATGAAAATGGCAATGATCATACCAGCAGCAAAGAAAACAACAATGACTGTGACAACAGCAACAACAACAACTCATTATTTCCACCCCCGCAACCCCAATGCCGCAAATATCTATCCCTCCTAACCCAGCTCGGCTCCCTCAATCTTGAACGCAAAAACTATTCCTCTGCACGCAAGTCCTTCCTTCAAGTACTAGAGCTCGAAGGAACCCAATGGCCAAAAAGCATCACCAATGCACGTACGCAATTAATGAACATGTATCTAGAAACCAACCGGCCTGCTTCCGCAAGAAGATTATGGGAACAATTGGACAATGATGGGAGTGCATGGATTCGTTATTCTGCGGCATTGATTGAATATGTGTCTTGGAATTTATTGCAGGAGAAGGGTTCTACGGCACATACAGCGGAGAGGCTGTTGACTCAGGCTATTCGGGGCAATGTTTATGTAGCTTATTTTTTGGGATGGAAGGACACTATGAAAAAGGCAATGGAATACACGGAAGAGCTGGTAGAGTGGGGTGATCATGAGAGTGGGACTATTTTGGAGGCGGTGGAATATGGGTGTTCTGAGGACGGAGATAAGGGGATGGGCATGTGGGAAGGGACAGAGGGGAGTTTGGAGTGGGTAAGGAATGTTATTTTGAGAGTATTGAATGGGAATAATAATAGTATCGAGGGCAGCAATGATACTATTGATGAGAAGGGTGATGGATTGACAAAAACAGATTTATCATGTTGGGAAACAAAATTGTCGAAAGAGGAAGAGGCATTTGAAAAAGAACGAAATGAAAAAGAGTCATCTTTGCAGAAAGATCAACATGGCAAGGATGACGATGATGATGAAAAAGAGGAAGAGGATGAGAACCCAGATTTGCTCATGTACGCAGGAATGTTTCGCACTGGGATGGATTGGTTACAGGATGCTGGTGATTTTTTGAAAGCTCCCTCCGTTGATTATTTGAGCAATGGCAGTCAGAGTTCAGAAAATGACGAAGGAGGCAAAGAAATGGATATCAAAAGAAATTTACCCAAGAAAGAGAGTGATTCAGATTCAGATTCAGAAGAAGATGACGAGGAGGAAAGTAATACGAATGGGTCTGACTCTAAGTCCGATTCAGAATGAGAATGAAGTCTTGAAACATAAAAATCGAAATTAACTTCTACGATCATTATTGTTTTACATCATTTTTAGCTGCACATTCATTGTACGGCACAGAAGGGAAGTCAGATGCAAATGACTGCATGCCAGCAACAATGTACATTCAATTAATTAACTCGATACAGAACTGAAGTCATTCGTGAGTAATACAACTCTATCATGTTAGCACCAAACAGAATTGAAAAGTGTATTAACAAACGTGATCCTGCATCATACTAGTAATATATTAATTGATCAAGAGTTTTGTGTATTTGATATTATTTGATATAATATTATAACATAGCAAACGCCATGTAAATTCAAGATAATCCAGTTCCTGCATCACCTTATACCGCTCATTACACCAATTCCTCCAAGGGAAATGTAAGCATATCCAAAATATCCTTCGCAGTCTCAAACTTTTTCGGACTCAGCATGTTCAGTCTGGCAATGTGATTTTCGAACAACCAATTGGCAAAATCATCCAACATCTCAGGAGTTACACCTACTTCGTTGTGATCCTTGGCAACTCCAGGTAACCGACTGACGAGTTTGGTGACTATACAATAAGCAGGTGTTGTTGCGTCTCCCAATGTGGCAGAAATACGATCTTGGTAGGATTTGGATTCGGAATAATGATAATACAATATTCGGGCGCATAAGATTCCGGAGCAGGATCCTTGATGGACACCAAATCTTGCGGAGTAGTGATTTTGAATCAAGTGGCCCAAGGCGGGATAGCAGCCTGCATAGGAAATAGAAAAAGAAGTGGTAAATCAAAAGAGAAAAAACCAATTTTACAATAACTAAAAAATAGGAAAACTTACCTGTATTCAATGCTCGAATACTAGTCCATCCTCCCAAATAAACATTCGATTGGGCCTCTTCCGAATCCGGATCTTGGATCATGGCATCTATACCATCCTTCAGTAACTCAAGGCCCCTCAAAGCCCGTTCACGAATATCGTCATCTGCCTTGGGGTGGCAGACGGCGCCCATTGCATGTTCAACCCCCCTGAATGCTGTTCCGAAACGAACCCAATCCGGGAGTCCCTTCGAAAGAGCAGGATCGTAAACTACCGTGGTGGGAATTAAAATAGGGCTTGCTGCCCCACTTTTGGTCTTGGCCGACGTTTCTATTCCTGCAACATACGTGGCTTCAGCCATGGAAAAGCTATTTGGACAAGCTATTTGGGGAGGCAATATTGGCATGGGGTCTTGCTTTTGGGCTGCTAATAAGTCAGGTACAGTGGACTTCTTCCCCTCTTTGCCTGCATCATTATTCTTTTGCGTGGTCAACCAAAGGCGGATGAATTTGCCTGCATCTTGCACGGCTCCTCCGCCGACGGTCACGACGCAATCAGCACCACACTTGTAGGCCTCATCACATGCCACCAATAATCCCTTCTCGGCGCCTCCCATTCCTACACTGCTATTCAACGGAGATGCCAAAACCCCATCGGCTTTCAATGCTTCAATTAACTTGCCTTCCCCCTCGAGGAACTTACGGCTCGAATTATTCGAGACGACAAATACCTTTTTGGCGCCCATGGATTTGATCTCGTTTATGATGGTAGTTTGGAATGGGATGCCAATTTGGACGAATTTCATTCCAGGGGGGATGGGGGGAGGTGTTTTCTTTAGGTTGAGGGCAAAGGTGGACGTCGACATGGTTTTGGTGATCGTGGAGGAGAGTAACAGAGTTGGAATAGTTGAAAACAATCTGACCATGCTAAAAAAGTACTCTAGGTAGGTAGATAGAAGTGAAAGTAGTGTTGTCGAACGCTCATTCGCACCATTTCACACTTCACACGTTGTGCTGGCATCTCACACTGAACACCGAACCTGTTCTCATCTCAATCAACATCAAGGTGAAGATGTCAATAATTTTCAACGTCGGAACTGAAATTGTATCCTCCAAAGTTTTTGGCAAGTTCTAATTATCACTCATTCAGGCCCGTTTCGCGGTCTTAACTCATTTTTTCGAGTTGGGAGTTAGACTCTGAAAGATCTCCAAAAATGACC
>JALLAR010003052.1:0-11985 GCA_036939335.1 Conticribra guillardii
TTTAATTTATCACTTTTATCAAATCATTCTGCACACTATCTACCGAGGTGCATCACCATACTATCGTAAGCTCGGCGACAACACAATCATCAATCTCTAGAGAGAGGCCGATATTATTCTCGGGGCTATCATATCACAATCATCTTCAAATCCGCCTCGCCCCTTCTAGCAAAGAAAGCCACTAAGGCAAGGAAAGAGGCTGGGAGCTGGAAGAGGTAGACGGCAAGGAAGAGGTACGATGTACGATGTGGTGTTGCGTGCGTCTTGTCGGTCAAGTTCACCAGGAAGATTGTTTTTTGCCAGATAATTCACCAGTTTTTAGTTGACAATGGTTGAGGTTGGGTATTGTATCTATCTAGAGTGTCATTATTATTATTTGTGTATTGTTCATATTGTGATTTTACGGCTTCATTTTTGCATTAATTCGCTCAGGTGCTTTCATCTTCTTGTGGGACATTTTTGTTGCAAAACATTACATTCTCATCCATCATTTCCATTCTTATCATATCTTTACCACTGGTTTATAGCTGACAATCGAAGAAGGTCCTCAAATCACAATATCAAAAAATATTCAATACTCACATGGCGAATTATTCAAAATCAAAAAGGATAGGATGTCTCCTTCTGACTGCATACCTACTATATGCGGCCAAAAATGCTTCATACATTGCACAATTCCTTAAAAATGGTGACAGTATTGAGACTTTGAACATTCGACAAAACCAATTTCAGACTCCAGCAACATCAAAACCTCCATCAAAACTAGAATTACACTCATCAANACATTCGACAAAACCAATTTCAGACTCCAGCAACATCAAAACCTCCATCAAAACTAGAATTACACTCATCAACACTACATACAAGTACAACATCACATGAAAATAGAACAAATTCCACAGAAGCATTGCATGCCAATCTCTCCAAATCTTTTCTTCCTATATACATCGTGCAACCGTCCACTGGCCACGTATCCATCATACCATGGCCAACCCTTGCCGCTCACTGGGACAGAAACACCACATTTGCTACCCCTATCCAATTATCTAAAGAATCCAAAATCGGCACTCCTACAACCATGTTGCCCACCATCCCCTCCCACCAACGTGTTGCAATAATAATACATACTGCTCCAAAAATGGGAAGCCTTACACTCCGAATGGCATGTGAGAGTAACTACATTAAAACATGTGGGATATCCATACCAAATTTGCCCCTACCAGGATATAAAAATTTTACTGAGCTTTCAGAGATGATTCAAAATTGCAATGGCACACATCATTTTTGTATGACGGGTAATACGGCATTTCGAAAAAAAGTTGGTAAAGTATATTCAGAACACGTGGAAATATCATTTGACAATGTTGCATTTTTGCATTTATATCCCTTTCGTAATTATGACGAGTGGGCGGTGTCGGCAATGAAAATGTCGTACGATCGGGGCGGCGAGAAGGATTGCATCAAGCTTCAAGAAAGATTCAGACCAAACATATGTAAAGATAGCTCGCCAGAGCTGGAATTTGGGAAATATCCTAAAGCAACACTGTCTCAATTTCAACAAGGGATAATGCATCGGATAAGTGAGACGGGGGAAACACATCATATTTTACTGTATCCTTTTGAGGAAACACACGCTTTCCTATTGAAGTTGAGCGAGTTTTATGAAGTTCCTTTATTGGCTGGATCGGATGAAAAATTTCACGAGGAACGAAAAAATGGAACTTGTGCAGATTCAGTGTTGGAAAGTTTTCATGAGTGTTTTAGTTCAAAGCTCATCGGGTTGCTGTGATAAATAGATGCAGATAGATATTGATCTGTGCTGAACTCTTCACGTTTTACCCAACAATATTTGCCCTTTAAAATAAAAATATTCTTCTCACAAAAAATATCACACACATCATGGCTTCACTTGACAAAAACTCTGACTGATATGCCTTCCGAAATGTTTCTCATGGTCTTCAACTGTTAACAGACAATGTGTCTTTACTTCTGAATACATAGTTTCATAGTAAATGGTACTATTTCATTAAATCACTGGTATTGACATGGCTTCCATGACCTTTGCATAGTCCCCTGTCCATTTTCCATTTTCATCCCTTACCACAAGTGGAGGTCGAATCTTCTTTTCTTTCCCACCATCACCAAAATCATCATCATTCTTTTCATCTACCCCTTTCTTCATCACATACACAGCAAACAGTGGGTCCTTCCTCCCAACCCGCCCCATCACCGGCCACACACACTCAATCACCAATCCCGCCTCCTGTGCTCCCTTCCAAACACGATCATCATTCAACCAATTTTCGCAAACGACAAACATTCCATTCGGTTGAGCCAGCATAGCCGAGGCTGCTTGGCAGTACGCTTCGACTCCTCCTCGAAACTCACAGCGGGCTGGAGCAGATTGCATAGATGTTGGCATTCCACCCTGTTGGATCACCGCTGCGGTGATGACCTCAGGATTACTGTTGTTGCTCTTGCTATTGCCATCGCCATTCTCGTTATTTGATTTGTTGGAAGAAAAATCAACTCGAAAATAGGGTGGGGTTCCTGTAATCAAGTCATAACGCTTGGAGGCAACAGTTTCCAAATCCCAAGTTGTCTTATCCTCCTTGCTCTTTGTCAAAAAATGCTCCTCATTCGTAGAATTTCCCGTGGACAAGGACACCAAATCGCGAAAATCACCTTGTACCACCTGCACATTATAAACCAACACTTCATTACTACCATCCTCTAATGTCAAATCCACATCATCAGTGCCACTACCCACTACCGATTCCGCACTCCATGCACCACAACTAGAATACACCCGATCATCGTATTCCACGCTCCCCAAATTAAATGCCAATGATCGCCTCGCCAAACCCACCGCCTCGGAACGTGCCTCCACCCCCGCAGCTTCCAACGGCGGCAATAATTTCTTGACCAATTTCGTATTGTTGTTTGTCATTGGAGCCGTGGAGGAAGAAGAGAGGAGATACCAGGATACCATTTGTAGGACGGAGGCGTTTCCTGTGCCGAGATCTAGGTAGCGGATGGAGATTGGCGCAGTGGTGGTACTAGTAGTGGTATTGGTACTGGTAGTGGTATTGGTCGATGACAATAGGGCAGACTCTTTGAAATTGGCAACAAAGGTGGAAGCAGCAACGTAGGCCGTGACCAAATCATCCGTGGTCCATCGATGGCTCCCGACTCGTTGGAGAATTCTCCATCTTCCTACGAGGTTGCACAATTGTTCGCCGGGGTTGGATGGGAGCCATGCTGGAGAGAGGGAGGGTTGAGTTAGTGATTGTGGTTGCTCGTGTTGCTGTTTTGTTGATGTTGTTGTTGTTGTTGTTGCTGTTGCTGTTGCTGTTGTTGCTGTTGCTGTTAATTCTCTGAATTCAGGGAAAAGAGTCACATCCACATCTTTCCGCGGAGTATCATAATCATCATCATTTCCATTGGCTTGCGAAAGAAAGGACAACGCATGACGAATGCTCGATTTTGATACATCTTCCTTACCATGGCTGCTTTCCACTTCCCCTTCATTTGTACTACTACTACTACTGCTGCCAGTATTGTCAATGCAATTGTTACCACTACCGTCATCATCGTCATCATCCTCGCGCGCGACTTTCATGGCATCGTCCTTCTCGACATTCTGCGCCACCGGAGGAGGAGGAATGGCACCCCAAGTCAAAACGACCTGCACCGCCGGAGGAACATGTCCAAACTCCTTCCATCCTTTGGGACGTCGCCTCCTCGCTGTAATTGCCCCGCCGACGAGATCAATGCCGATGGTGGTGGTGGCATCATTTTGGATATTGCCATCATTGTTGACATCCGAGCGAGATGATCGTTTCAATGATTTGATGTATCTCGATCGAACGGGAAGATATCCCTTTCCATTGCAGATGGGGCAGAGTCTTTGATTGTTGCTGTTATTGTTGTTGTTGTTGTTGTTGTTGTTGTTGTTTATTGATGAACTACTAATGATGGGTTTGGTTGCCACTTCGCCTTTGGTGGTTACTGACGCTGTAGTTACTGTTGTTGTTGCTGCTGTTGTTGTTGCTGCTGTGGTTGTTGCTGCCATTGTCAATGGGGAAGTCACCGCAATGGAATCGTCCGATGCATTTTGTAAAGAAAGCTTTCGTGCCAATCTCTTTTGTTTCTTTCTACCCATTGCGATTAACGTCGGTTGTTGTTGTTGTTGTTGTTGTTGTTGTTGTTGTTGTTGTTGTTGTTGTTGTTGTGCAGTAGCAGCAATAATGGAATCTCCTCCCGATGCATTGTTGATCATAATTGTCTCTTTGTCGGATGCGGAAGTATCAATGGTAGTAGTATTCGCATCGACAGCAGCAGCAGCAGCAGTAATAGTAGTACTAGTACTAGACGCAGCAGCAGCAGCGGCAGCCACTACCGCATCTTGTGCACGAAGAGGTAGATGGCGTGCCCCCTTGCATTTCCAGCATGTTGGGCCGTTTAAAGTAGAAGTGGCGATGTCATCCATTGTTGTTATTGTTGTTGTTGTTATTTCCTCATTCTCGCCATTGCTACTGCTGCTGCTGCTGCCATGATCATGGACAGTTGTTGTTTGCCACCCGGGGGCATCGGAGGAGAGGGAGGCTGAGCCTTGGGGAACGTATCGTAACGCCATGGTGGTGGGTGTTCAAAAAATATATCATGTCGTAAGCATCAGACCCTATTAAGTCCCGTAATGGGGAGATGTGACTCGATTTTTGACGAGGGACATCGCATCGTGTGCCAAGCTAAAACAGAGCAGAGGGTTCCACGCGGAGGAGTGAGTGGTCTTCAGTATTATTATTATTATTTTTTGTTTCCATCTCTATCTAGTACATTGGCACGAGCAACCCGCCTAGCCAAACCATGAACATAAAAAATCATTCAAACCTGATGCTGATTGATTCAAACCAAGCATCTCCAAGCATGCATGCAATAGAGAGAGCGAGAGAGAGAGATGCGTATCGTAAATAATAAGTAATATGCAATGAGTATCGTAGTAGATAATACAGCAACATACTGCGTGCCATGAACAGTAATGAGTAAATAATACTAGTCGGTGCAACGAGAACAACGAGAACAACAAAAACAAGTCCAATAGAGCAAGGCGAGAACATTCTAAAGCATCATCGTTGTCATCATGATTACCATGTCGCCAATTCCATCATCATCAGCAGCAGCATCGTCGCTGCTAATGGCTCTGGTAGTAATAGTCATGGCATCCAGCAGCAGCAGCAATAGCCACTGTTATTGCATGGCGCAAGAAGAATCATCAATCACAGCCACATCCACAGCCACAGCCACAGCATCATCATCATTAGTATCAACAACTTTGATGGAATTACCAAACGTGGATCCATTGGTGGATGGAATCATGATCCGTTCCATTTCCAACAACAACGACAGCAATACTAGTAATAACAATAACAATAACAATAATAATCACAAAAGCAAGGAAAAGCTCATCGTGTACGATTTCCAACCGGTCCTGCCTCCCTATACGAAGGAGACTTTGGGGAGGGTGCTTCTGTTTCGGGAACAACGACAACGACTGCCATCGTCATCATCATCATCACCACCATCGCCACCAACGACAACAGAGGCTACTACTAATGATGGTGCCGCCGATGATGATACCGCTAGCCATAATTATGTCGATGGAACGGAAATGGATATTGACGAGATGGGGGAGCCACGTGCGAATACTACTGCGAATACTGCTGTGAATACTACTGCCACTACAGCAAGTCGGGAGGAACTGCCATTGGCATCCATTCATCGCAATGATGCTGATAATGATGCCGCAAACAACAAGAACAATGATGAACATTATTTGGAGAGCATGCCCAAGGATGATTATGAAGGAGGAGAAATTGTCAATAATGATGATGCCTCCTCTCCTGTTGTTTCCACGACTGCGGCTGCTGCTGACAATGAGGAACGCAGTAATGATAATGGTGCATCATCATCATCTCATGACCACGTGAGAATTCATGATGATGGTGCAATCGATGGACTGGGGGATGCGATTCTTTCCAAAGTAGTACTAGTAGAGGATGGTTTGACCGACGGCGGCTCTGCTACGACTGCCGTGACTGCTACTGATTCGAAAAATGTGGATGCCAATGGCGAATCCAACGTCGATTCCAATGAGAAAATAACCACCACCGCCACCGCTGCTGCAGCAGCAGCAGCAGCAAATGAAGAAGATGATGAAGCATTAACCAACGGCAAGTCGATGGAGGAGGAAGATGCCGCAGATAGTACTGCAGAGGATAAAACAACAGCATCATCATCATCAACAGTAGGAGCAGAAGAAGAAGCAGCAGCAGCAGCAGCAGCAGTAGTAAATAATGGAAATCAAAATGATAAACATGTCCTAGACGCAAATAATGCAAAAGATGATGACAATAATGCGCCACCATCATCATTCACTACTAATGATAATGGCAGTGCCGCTGATGGGATGATGACGAAGGAGACTCAATCGGCAGAAGAAATTATCCCATCCACTGTTACTCCGGATACTGCCACGGGTGATGGGGACGAGGAGCAAACAATAATTCCAAATGAGTCTTTATCAGAATCGGCAACGGGGGAGGATGACAAAAGAACATTGGATGATGATGATGATGATGATGGCAATGATGAAAGAACAACACCATCTACATCCAATGATGGTAATGATGATAATACCGTCGCCGAAGAAAATTTCGACAATGCCAGCAACATAATACATACAACGCATTCTACTCCAGATTCACCGATTGAAACAGATCACGACTCGCAACAACATCAACAGCAACAGCAACAACAAAAGCTACATCAACAACAACAGCAACAACAGCAGCAGCAGCAGCAAGAAGAATATAACAATGCCAACCGCGAATTCGTCACCGGACTTGACGAAATCGATAAATTATTCGAATCCGTCTCCCCTCCCGATGAACTCGACATTGGCGCCGACGGCCAATCCATTCAAGAAGTATTGACGAGTTCGGGGATTAAAATTATTAGTAAACGTGCCAAGAGCGTGTGGAAGGATGTGAATAAGTGGTTCGAGACATCCGTGGCGAATTTGAAGGAGGCGTTGCCTCAGTTGAAGGTGGGGATTTTGACGAATGAGGACGAGGAGGATTTGTATGGGGATGGAGTGGATATTGCTTCCTTGATTAAGGGGGGTGGAAGTGGTGATTCGTTATTATCGGATTTGTCGGAGGATTGGAGTTTTAATAGTATCAAGGATGGAAAGGGGAAGGAAATAAGGAATAATAACAAGAAGAAGGATGAGGAAAATGATGTGAATCCCGAGTCAAAAACAAAGGATGCATCATTGTCAAAGGGAGGAAAGGATGGAAAAGAAAAACCATCAGACTCGACTACCACCGCCACCAACAAGTCCGATGATTCATCCAAAGGCAGTGCCAAGGACAAGGGTTTCCCATTGCTAAAAACACAACAAGCGAATAAAATCTGGAAATTCGCCAAAAGAAAATGGGAACAGGCAAGACATATATTTGACGATTTATTTTCCATCTTTGACCCAAACGATGACAATGATGACGACGAGGATGCTGGATTTGACTTGAATAGTATACAATCACTCATGGGGAGAGGAGGAAGTGGAGTTGCCAAGGGGACACAACCACCGGGGGAGACACGGCCGAATTTTAGCGGAAAGTTTGGATCAGAGGTGGATGAATCATTTTTGAAGCAGCGATATGAAGCCATGATGAAGTTAAAGGAGAGTCAATAGACGGATCTTAATAATTTTTATTAACTTGCTTCAGTTTTTATTTCTCATCTTATCACTGCATCATGCATTGAAATAATAATTCTTGCTCAGTATGAAGTATTTACAAGGTTGGGATATTACTCAGGGATTGGTTTGATTTGAAAATAGAAAAACGATCATTCAGTTATTAAATTGATCTGGATTTATGTTTTGCCTTGTTGTATAATAAATTGAAGATCCTAAACTGGTCTTGGTTGAGTAATTTTCTTCTTTAGTCACACTGTGTGAGGCTCTGCATAATATTGCATCATGTTCTTATTTGATCTGCATTGTCATGGGCACGTGAAGTATTTCACATTGAAAAGTAACAGCCTGATTGGTGAATATACACTAATATCGATACTAAACGAGAATTTCAATTTTCACAGGATTGGCATTTTCTGGTATTGTAGGAGCTAAATGCATGGCAAGGCCTTCATGGTATATCCCGCTGAAGTCGGCAATCCTGTTGAATGCTTTCATCACAAAGACTATCCCGAAAGTATGACAGAAGACAGAAGATGCTGTAATTTCTTTTCAATTGCTTGACATGCAAGATTATTGAATAATACTTTTAGAATTATTTTGTCTAATAAAAAATATGCAGCAGGCAAAAGTTTCGTGAATAAATACATTATTATCAACAATAAAAAGTCGTGATGTTAACATTTTCAAACCTCCATCACAAAGCACAAGTAAAGAAACTCAATGTGAAAGTATCTACATAGTTCCTCGGCACCCCACAATGGATTTGGATTTGTATGGGTGTCTGTGCTGACAGTCTGTGTGCAGTATGTTTAAAACATTACTGTACAGTCATATCCATATACAGGTACAAACTTGGTGGAGTTTGCCAAATATCGTTCAATTATTGATTGACATGAATTTATTACTATAATAAGTATTATCCTCCAACCAAACACACTGACAAGAACGAAACAAATAATTCCTAAGGAAAGTAACCCGACGGAGGAAGGAAATCAATATCTTCCAAACATTTTTTTAATCTTCTTTCTGTAAAGCATCGGATGTGACATATTTCTCATCTATTCTTCCTCTCCAGCATCAACCTCAGCTGCAACCTCCTCATCAACTTGATCTAGTGGCTCCTCATCAACTTGATCTAGTGGCTCTTTTTCGCCAGCAGCCTCTTCGTCCTCAGGCAAGCCAGTGTGTTCTGCCAATTGAGAAACCTTGGCTTTCAAAAACTTCATATCTTCTGGCAAGGTGGCTTTGCAGTTCTTCATATCCTCGCGACGATCCATCCAATTTAGAGTCTTGGCTTTTCCATCTTGCTTGTACCACCACCAACACCCTTTGGCAATGAAATACGCACAGATAATGACAAGGAATGATCCCATAACGGTGAATCCAACTGATCCTTGAGTGAAGACACTGGAGATACCCAACAAAACGAGTGGAATGACGAAAAAGACTAGAATGATGTAGATGGGAGGAACAAGTCGAGAGCGACGAGTGGCACGGCCAAGGGCGCGGGCTCCATTGAGGGAAACTTTACGCATGAATGGAATGGGGTACCAGATGATGATGCCCGACAAGTTGAAGAACAAATGGCACAGTGCCACTTGGAGGGCATCAAGGTTGTCAGAAACCATGGCAGCCAAGAGACCAGTGATGGTCGTTCCAATATTGGCACCCAGGCACAACGGGAACATTTGCTCCAATTGAATAATACCGAGACCGACGAAGGGGGTCAGGACGGAAGTGGTAATGGAAGAACTCTGCACCAAGATGGTAATACCACATCCAATTCCGATGGCGATCAATCCATTGACATTGGTGGCCTTGTAAATGATGCGAGTAGACATACCCGCCAATCCGCGTTGCAAGACATTGACCAATCCCATCAAACACATAATGAGCAAAAATAGAGACAAGATCAAGCATACACCACCCGAGATGGAATCATCCTTCTTGGACGCTCCATTTTGGAAGAATGCTGGACAACCAGACTTTTTGTCGCAAGTAATGGTACCAACGCGTCCGCAGTCCACACCAACAACTTCACCAGCATCCTTGTCGCATTTGCTGGCACAGTGCTTGTAATCTTCAATGCCATCCACACAGATGACTGGGTAGTAATCATCACAACTGTCGTACAATCCCAGGGCAATATCCGAGATGACATTCTTGTTGGCCACGATAATTTTGCTAGCAACGGGGGCAACAATCTGCTTGACGGGTCCCTCCCAATCCTCACCTTCCTTGGTAGTCTCGGGAAGCATGGCCTTGGTAATGTAGTACAAGTAATGGGAAACAATTTCCAGTGGGAACAACACGGCCACACTCAACAAGTTGAAAACGTCATGGACTGTGGCACCGGCAAACCCCTTCTCCAATTGCTGTCCATCTCCCATTTGTCCCAAGGAAACAATCGTATTCGTCACGGAAGTACCAATATTGGCTCCCATGACCATGTAAATTCCGCTCTTGACACCAATAAGTTCTGAACCCACCAAACTGACAATAATAGAAGTGGTGGTCGACGAACTCTGAATCAATGCCGTGGACAATTCACCAATCACGAGCCCGGCAACGGGATTGGTATCATCGCCAAACAAACCACCGGCACCGCATCCTCCCAGGACCTTGGCAGAATTCCCCAACAATTCCAGAGAAACGAGGAAAAAGTAGAGGAAGAAGGAGGCGGCGCACGCTCCGATGAAGATTTTGCCCCATTCTTGGGCATCGTGGACACAGCAGGAGCGGCCGACTTCGGCCCAGGTGGCGTCGGCGATTTCTTCGGTTTCTTCTTCATGGAAATCGCCATCTCCAAAGTGGGTGGAGCCAGTGGGACGAAGTTTGCGGGTGGATTTGGGATCGAGGGCGGGATTGAGAATGGATCTCATGATGGATTTTTTGACCTCCTCATTGTTGGGATCGGTGGTGGCGGCGGTGGAGGACTTGATGGAGGCGGCGGTGGAGGACTTGATGGAGGACATGATGATGATCTGCGTTGAAAAAGAAAAAGAAGATGCAAAGGGAGTGAGTTAGTTGGATGATGTCATTGGTATGGTAACATCATGATAATCAACAAGCAACAATCCACCAGCCACTGCACAAAATGATTCAGTCGGTCTCGACAATCGACCAGTGGTTCGACCAGCGGGTTTTAGGCGGGCGTGCGCCGGCGACGCTCTTGTCATTGTTTCCCAGGCGTGCGAAATGAAAAAACGTCTCGATCAAATAAAACAATATAATCAGGATGAAGCATTGCCGATTGATTGAAGGCCGACGCCAAGCATGCCGCCTGAGCACCCCCACAAACGATACAACAAGCGACATAATATTATTATCAGAAGCAGCAACTGAAGAATCCGCAACCCGTCCGTAGCATGCACAGCCCGCTTTCGAGACTCACTCACTTTCAATGTCTGTTCAGTTCAAATAACAAACAAGACAGCAGCGAAGTGGTTTGTTAATGTATTCGGTCGAGTGGCGTTGGAGTTGTGTGGGAGTGGATGCGGCACTATTGAATTATTTTGAGAAAAATAATATTATGAGTGGAAGGAGTGTCGGAATGAGTCTGAAAATAATGAATGAATCCAAACACCATGGGAGATTGTTATTACATGTAGTTGATGTTGTTGTTGTTGTTGTTGACATTGCACGAAGGAGAAAAACGGAACACATGACACACAACATGACATCCCTCTTTCGCTCTCTTACCCCCTCTATCAATTGCGATCTTTCTCTCATTCTCTCAAGGGAATCCTTTTTCGAGTGTCAACTTTGCTTTGGCCTTTGGCCCGATCAATTCGCCGTGACAGGCCGCGACTCAGGCCTATCTTTAGGGAGATTGGTCTGTATGTCGATCAAGGACTCATCTACGAAACGTCCAGCAAATCACCGAAGGCGACAAGCACGAAACAAATAATAATTCATCACAAATAACACCTAATCATCATATTATTATTTTGTTCTATGTAGTTGTTGACATTGCACGAAGGAGGGAAAAACTGAACACTTGACACACAACATGCCATCCCTACCCTCTTTCGCTCTCTTACCCCCTCAATTGCTATCTTTCTCTCATTCTCTCAAGGGATTCCTTTTTTTCTCTCTACAATATTATGAGTGTCAACTTTGGCCTTTTGCCCGATCAATGATGCTTGTGGGCCATACATCCGTGCGTGCTTGGGAACTTCGCCGTGACAGGCCGCGACTCAGGCCTATCTTTAGGGAGA